>QRFB01022362.1:0-10511 GCA_008931105.1 Oenanthe javanica | reverse complement strand
TATTATATAATCTCAAGTTCAAGTCATGTACTAAACTATACAATGTGTATCATGATTCTAAGGACATTTATTATGCTAACAAATATATCGCAGTAATTAAAGTCATAATAAATATGTTTATTGAATAATCAATTGACATAAAGGTCTATTGTATTGCCTCTAGGGCACCTACACTAACAAGGCTTGCATAAACATCCTCAATCTCTCTTGGATGGATTTAAAAAAATAGTAGAGGAGTGCCAGTTACTTGAGTTGGGGATGAATGGTGGAAAGTATACGTGGGAGAAAAGTCGGGGATCAAATGAGTGGGTTAGGGAAAGGTTAGATAGAGCATTTACTACTGAAGCTTGGTGGCATTTATTTCCTCTTTGTACTCTTAATGTCATTCATACAACATACTCGGACCATGATCCTATCGAGTTGGAGTTTTATAACACAAATATTCCCAAGAAGAAATTTCGGTTTCGCTTTGAAAACACGTGGTTGAAGGAAGAATCGTTTCATGAAGATGTTTCGAGGTATTGGCATAATCTCCCTCCTATTCATGTTTTACCTAAATTGATGGAGCTCTCAACGTATATGGAGAAATGGGAGAGACAATTTTTTAATAAATTCTGAGATAAAATACAGAAGCAGAAAAAAAATTTGAGTTATTTTGAAGATTGTTCTGATGAAGAAAGAACGAAGAGGTATTTTGAGGAGAAGATCAAGTTGGAAGAGTTGTTGGTGTATGAGGAATCATACTGGAGACAACGTGCGAAATCTTTTTGGTTGATGGATGGTGACACGAATTCCAAGTACTTTCATGCTTACGCTACTACAAGGAAGAAGAGGAATTTAATTACTCAACTGCGCACTGAGGAGGGTGAATTAGTGACAAACCAGGAGGAGATGTGTAAGGTGGTCCAAGAATATTTTGTGAAGCTGTTTGGAAATGAAGATAACACGAGTGACGAGACGATGGAATGTTTTGATTCCGTACTAACAGATGACCAGATAGCGAGTTTGGAGGTTGAATTCACCTTTGAGGAATTTTCAATAGCTTTAAAGCAGATGCACCCTGACAAAAGTGCAGGGCCTGACGGCCTTAACCCCGCATTCTACCAACACTTCTGGAAGATGTTAGGTAATGATGTTTTTTTGTGCTATAAACAATGGTTAAATGAGTTGACATTTCCTCTAGACCTTAATAGTACGAATGTTGTGCTAATTCCTAAAAAGGAGAATTCGGACTCGACGAAGGATTTACGACCTATCACATTGTGTAACATTTTGTATAAATTGATTGCAAAGGTCTTGGCAAATAGGCTCAGAACAATTCTTCCTAACATAATATCGGAAAACCAGTCAACTTTTGTGCCTAGCAGAAGCATAACGGACAACGTACTGGTCGCCTTCAAGTTGTTACATTATATGAAACAAAAGAAAAGAGGTGGAGATGGGGAAGTAGTCTTAAAGCTGGATGTTAGTAAGGCATATGACAGAGTGCAATGGGGTTTTTAAAGCATCAGATGAAGCAAATGGGATTTTCTGACAAGTGGATATCATGGGTTATGCTCTGTGTTTCAACAGTTTCATATTCGGTGCAGTTTAATAATTCACTAGTAGGCCCTATTGCTCCTTCGAGAGGCCTTCGTCAAGGAGATCCACTGTCGCCATATTTATTTTTACTCTGTGTGGAAGGTCTATCTTGCTTGATAAAGAAAGCAGCTGCAGATGGTAAGATTAAGGGTTGTTTCATTCATATGCAATCCCCATCAGTCACGCATCTTTTATTTGTGGACGATAATTTTTTATTTTGTAAAGCAAGTATGGAGGAAGTTCATGAAATCAAGTCTATCTTGCAAAGATATGAGAAGTATTCTGGCCAAGCTATTAATTTTCAAAAGTCGGGGATCTTCTTTAGTGCTAATATAAGGAGGGATAAACAACAAGAGTTGAAGAATGTTTTGGGAGTGCCGAATGATTTAAGGGAAGGGAGATACTTGGGATTACCATCTCTTATAGGTAAATTTTGAAAGAAGGTGTTTAGTTTCTTGAAGGATCGTTTATGGAATAAGATTCAGGGTTGGAGTGTGAAATGATTGTCGATAGCAGGGAAGGCTGTTTTACTACGTAATGTGGCTCAGGCTGTTCCGTCATACGCCATGTCATGTTTTTTATTACCAAAACTCTTTGTCAAGAAATGGAGAAAATGATGAATAGCTTTTGGTGGGGTTCAGGTAAAGATGTAAAGAAAGGGATTCGATGTTTATCTTGGACTAATATGAGTTCGCCTAAGAATACAGGGGGGTTGGGATTCAGAGATCCGCATGGTTTTAATTTATCATTATTAGGAAAACACTGCTGGAATTTTCTTAATAATCCTAGCTCGTTAGTTGTTAGGGTGTTTAAGGCAAGGTATTATCCTAATACTACACTCTTCAATGCGCCTAGAGGAGATGGAGTTAATTATATCTGGTCGGGGATTTGTCAGGCGAAAGAGGTGTTAAGAGGCGGTTTCAGGTGGGTTCTTGGCGATGGGGAGTTAATTAAAGTGTACGAGGATGCATGGCTTCGAGGTAAGCATGATTTTATGGTCGATAATACTTATTGTACTGCAGTATATAGGTTGAGAGCTTACGATTTGCTGGTTCCTGGTGAGAAAATGTGGGATATTTCAAGGGTTAACAGTTTATTTACAAGTTGTGATGCCAAGTTGATTCTGGCAACACCCATTCCCCGATATCAGATAGTAGATCGTATAGTTTGGACACATGCTGTGGACGGAAAGTATAGTGTGAAATTTGGGTATCATTTTTGGCATAAACACTTCAGTGAATGTCGACAAGCTAGTTATGATAAAGGTTGGTCCAGACTCTGGAACTTGGATGTGCCACATAAAGTTCGGGTATTTCTTTGGCGTGTATGCGAGAATAATATTCCGGTTCGTAATGTGCTAAGGGAGAAAGGAGTTCATACAAGTATTTTGTGTCTGTTCTGCATATTTGATGTGGGGCATCTTTTTCACACTTTTCATGATTGTACTTTTGCTAAAGAATGTTGGAGGATTCAAGCTATGGCTGTTGATGATTTTACTGCTGAAACTTGCTCTGAATGGCTTTTACAGATTTTGGCTAAGGAGTCGAACGAGAAATTGGTTCAAGTAGCCACTATATTATGGGGTATCTGGTCTGCCAGGAATATGAAAGTCTGGGAGAATAAAGTTGTAACTCCTGATGTTGTAATGCAGTGGAGTGTGTAATAGATACAACAATGGAAAAGCGTGCAACTGAGGAACAAGATGGTAAGGGGTACTGGGGGGAGAAATAACCAGACTATGGATGCCAAGTGGAAGCCCCCGCCCTTGGGCAAGCTTAAACTTAATGTCGACGCGTCAGTCTTCATAGGTGCTGAGAATTTTGCAGGAGGAATAGTGCTTCGCAATCAACTGGGGGAGTTTGTCAAGGCTCGAAACTTCAGAAAAGAAGGAGAGGTTGCAGCTTTTAAAGCAGAAGCCATAGGAGTTCTGGAAGCGCTAAGGTGGGTTCATGAGGTGGGTGTCACTGAAGTGGAGGTGGAGTGTGATGCTTTGCTAGTAGTTCAGGCTATTCACAAAGGTGCCGATAACCTCCTGGAAGTAGGGTCTATTCTTCAAGAGTGTCATGATATTCTTAGGAATCGACTAGATATCTCTCTATGTTTTGTGAAAAAGCAAGCCAATAAGGTCGCCCATACGTTAGCAAGGGTGCCTTGCGAGATCAATTGCTTTAACGATTTTATGTCTCCTCCATCATTAGTGTTGGAGACCCTGATGTATGATGCTTTGTTGGTTTAATACAAGTCTACATTTCAAAAAAAAAACTAAAGATGACTTTAGAACCATTAAATCCTTATTAAATTTATATTGATAATTTTTATGAAAAATTAATTGAATCCGGATAAAGTCAAGTCCGGCCCAACTCGATAAAAGCCTAACGCAGTTCGCCTCCGGACCTAAAAAGGCTCAAATATTTTCCATAAGCTCAGCCCAGCCTAGCCCGGTCAAAGTGCGGGTTTTGACCAAAAAGCCCAGGTTTTTCTGGGCCTTGGTCAAATCCTGGTCCGGTGAGCTTTTTGTGCATATCTAGTATGTGCCTGCAACATATTCAATAATCCATCCTAGGAGAAACGTTCAAGTTGAACAAAACTGGATACTATATATAACAATGTTACACTTAATGAGCCGCGAAACCAGAATTTTAGAGCTGAAATATTTAATAATATTTTTTGGGACGAGTAAAAAAACCTTAACTGTTAATATAGATTAGATAGACAGGAAGGTGTCAGAAATGAATGCATGTGTCAGTCCAGCTGAAGGAATGCTCCTTGTGCGGCTGATGAATAAAATTTTGTTAGTGGCTTTATTAAAGAACATGGTTAGGATCTTTTCTTCAGAGTTATGGTAAGATTTCAATGAAAAATCATTAACAACTATATCATCAAGAAGAGTGTCGATAAGCAAATATAGATCATTGGTGTGGAAGAAAAAGATATCAATGGATGAATGTTATTGTGTGTTTTTGCAGATTTAAAGAAGATGAAGTGAGCAAGTTGTGTTATTGCCAGCATTTGGCTTACATAAGGCTTGTCTTGAAAAATGGCTCGATAATTAACAGTCATGGTCCTCTTCGTAGATCTGTTCTCTAATAATGAATGTTTTATGGGGGATTCATTACTTGTAAAATCTATGTTGTTCTGTTTGAGTTTAGTACATTATTTTTAAGCCTGGTATATTGAAAAAACTTGCGAAAACAAGGTGATAGGGCAGTTTAGATTTGCTCAAACCCCTATTTGTGTGTTAACCAGTAAATTTTCTGCTATTTAAATTGCAAGGGGCTTTTTTTTGGTTTTCATACAGAGGATAAGACAATATCCGGCTACAACAATATTAGGTTATTAGTTGGTGATTACTGAGATTTATGAGCAAGTCAGGGTTTTAGACACTTGATCACATAAAGAGGTAACAAATAGTGAAGGGTTTATAGTCCTGCAAACAATTATTATAGCCAACTCCTAAACGGGAAAGACATAATGAATAGTCTAGTCTCATAACCAAAATCTCCTACACAATATGGTGAGAACAACCCTAATGTATATTTTCTGGGGGATATCTTTAAGGAGGGGGAGGTTCAGGCTCCACTTACAACAACGATACAACAGCAACTCAGCCGTTCCCTCCATCACAGCTCCCCAGTTTGCATAATGCATATCGATGCTCTCAGTCTAAGATAGACCGCCTTACTATTATTTACAGAATATCACCCTAAAAATCTGAAAAATATTCTACACTCCAAAACATTTCTAAAAAAAATGATACTAAAATTGCCCGACATGTAGCTTGGTTGTTAAAGTAACACACTGCAATCATATTGCTCAGATGTTCTCTCCCTTCATGAACCAGTTGCATCTCCAGCCTCCTTTACAAAAAGAGATATCGACACTCAAAAGTGGTTGAAGATCAGCCACTTTCTCTTATGCAATTCCCAGGTAAAAGATATCTATACATGTCAGCATTCTGCAAAAGATAGGCTGGAAGATGAACAGCAGAGTAGGAATGAGGTATGGGACCCATTTTCCCTATAATATCCTTGAAAGTGTACTCCTCCGGAAGCATATCAAATAGGTCAGCCCCTTTGCAAATTACCTTCTGAATTCGTTTAGGATTCAAAAATTTGTTGAATTTCACTCTATCAAAATGACTATATGCTTTCATCTTAAATACAAAATCTTTGATACTCCGGAAACAAAAGCTGCAATGCCATCCAGCATCGGCTAAGATTTCATTTGACTGGCGATAGTGTGCATATTTCGTCTTCCCAGACTGATATCTGTGGACCGAAGCTCTCCAACTATTATTATCCAGCAGAAACTCAAAAGAATAAAGGTAGTTCTTCAACCGTAGATGAAGAATTTCAGGCGTGTCATCACACCACCTCAATAAATTAATAGTATGCTTACTTGGTATCTCATCAACATCAGACATTATCAACAAGTCATCATCTTGTATGCCGGCTTGCTTGAGAAGAAAATCCAATGCTAGCCGTTGATATGCCTCCTCAACAAACGGATTTTCACCTCTCTTGAATCTTCCAGCAACTTTCCCATAAGTTAACCGTGATTCAATAAACTTAAATTTATCTCTATTGCTGGCAAAGACCAATGGTTTAGGCAATCCAGTGAATGTTGAATTTGACTCAAGGAGAACGAATTCTGTCACATATGGATACAATTCTTTCCACCGAATTGTTAGAAGGTCCACTTCATTACTGAACAAAACTGCATCGTAAACACGTCTTGGGAACTCACGAATTCCCCAACCATGAAGTTTGCACAAATTCTCCATTGACACATTCTCGTGATAATAGTGAGGAATTTCATGAAATGGCTTGGGGGGTGCCTCCCATAGCGGCCGCAAGAAATATGATATTTTCTGTCCATGCAAATATACACCAAATACGCAGGTTGGGATCATAATGAAAAGGAAGATGTACGTTTTCAAATCCAGACCCCGCATAATACAACGTATTCTTGACATGCTTATAACACGGCCAGAATCCTGCAAAACAAAATATCTTTTCCTTTAAGACTTTGAATTACACTCATAGATAAATATGTATAATATATTAATGGAAATTGCACAATCCAGATATTTAAAGACTTTTCGGGAAAGATACATGTATACGGGTGACCTACAAGCACATGGCCAGAAGGTAACAGCCTAATTATGTCGAGAATAAGTTCTCCAACCCCTACTCCCACTATTTTATAAAGAGTACTTACTAGGATTCATATACTATAGAATAAAATAGCTGTCTCCAGTTTAACTTTTCCAATGAACTTCACCTAATTGTCATGACTCAGAGAATAATTCCATCAACTAATTTTAAAAAACATAGAAAAGCAGGAATCTTTCAAACTGGAAATCACCTCACTAATGAGTTAGGTAAGCAAACATAACAATATGTCGAAGAAACATGCATTTACAAGTATTCTGAATCAAAACTCCAGATGATCAAGGTTGTACATAACAATATATACATATATATGCTCAACATTTAACAGATATATCAATATGCTCAACATCTAACAGAGCAAAAATCATTAAAATAAAAATCTTCACTTGGGCAAATTGTCCTTGATCAAATTCAAAATTCATAACCTGACCCCTATTTACATTTAATCAAAAACCAAAACATTGCCTAAAACAAACAAATCCCAGCAATGCAATCACACAAACATATACATACATACATATATAATCAAAAACACAATCTTTACCTCATCACAAGCAGATCCACAAATATCATCACACTTTTTAGAACAATAATGAGATCCCCCTTCTTCCAAGACAGAAACTTTATCATAAAACTTGTTCATATTCCACATCTCTACCTATATATATATAACTTCTCCCTCAGTCTCCAATATATAGACACACAGATCAAATCTAAGCAAAACCAATCAAGATTTTCAATAAAAATCCTAACTTTATCAGAAAAGGCTAATGGGTAGTCACAAATACATACCCACTTGAGAATTATAACTGAACAAATTACAAGACACCCCAATTATCAAAAAAAAAATATGTTCTCGACACAAAGAGATTTAATTTTGGGTTGGAACAAAATGGGGTTGATAAAAAAATCAAGAAAATGCAAATATAAGAATAAGAATAAAAGATGGTGTGAAGAGGGGCTGTGAGCCTGTGATTAACGGGTGGCAAGCAGATTTTGTAAAAGATAGATACAGATATCAAGAAAAATAATAAAGAAGAAGAAGCCGTTTGGGTTGTCTTTTTACCCCCTCTCACTAGAAATGCATATATATAAACCCTATAAATGTATGTAGTATTGTTTTGAGTATTTTAATTGACAAAATTGACCTTGTATAAAAACAGCATAGGGAAGACTTGGCATGTCGATGTTTGGTCAATTAAGAGATTGTGGGCACGCGATTTTTAATTTTATACACGCTAGCTAGTGTTATGAATTGACAGAGTAAGGTCTTTAGATATTTGGGTTGCATTTGTTTAAATTTAAATTTAAATTTTAAAGCAGGCGTGTAATTTTGATTGAAAAAAGCTTTTGAGACCGGGTTATTGACTATCCATTCTCAAACTTCACAAAAATTAATCAAATTTTAAGTTCGAACCACAACTTACTTGCGACAAAATTGTATATGAAAAAAGATATATATATCTATATTATATTATTATAAGCGAACATGTGTTTAGTTTATTTGGTTCGACACCTTTCAAAAAAATTATGATTGGTTCAACGCCTTTCAAAAGAAATTAAACATCTTCCAAAAATAATTAAATGCATATAATTTAATATGGTATTATATATCTAATATAACTACATTAATTTTATTATCACTCAAGTTCTTTAAATAATTAGATATGTAATAAAACTATATCAGTTTCATTATCACTCAACTTCTTTAAATATTTAATCGATAATTATAAATAATTTATAAAGTAAAAATACATATATTAGTATTTTAAATAAATACGTGTTAGTATTTTAAATAAATATAATTGATACAAAAATAATATAAACATGAGTTTATTTGATAGTTTGGTTGGTTAAACGCCTTTCAAAAAAATTACAAGTGTTTTCTAAAAAAAATTAAATTAAATATATATAATTTATTTCATTTATTATATAATAACATGGTAATTTAAATCAAACACACATTACTCTCCTAACTAAAATACATATCTATACAAAACACGAAAATATTATCTCATTAAAATATAAATATAAATAAATTATATAAAACTATATTCATATAATATTAAATAAAATTTAAGTTATTAATATATAAATAACAATAAATTCAAATCATATTTAAAAAATTAAAATTAAAATATTAAAAATTAAAAAAAATTATTCGTGCATCGCACGGAATATAAGCTTGTAATTTTAATATAAGATATCACTTTATACTAGTTTTTGTTATTATTTATAGTGGGCAACCGGTACTTGATATTTTAACAAATATATCGTAATGAATCGTCTAACATGAATATTGGTTTGATTTTATATAAAAATATTAAAAATTAAAACCAAACTACTAGGTAATAACCAATACTAATAATGTGATTTTTATTAATGCAGTTTTATAATTTTTAATATGTATTTTCTATAGTTTAGTTTTTACTCATTCCTAATCTAATCGCAAGGCTAACTAACAACCGTAGATGGCTAATGGGCTTAGTTTACGTGTGCGGTGTGCGTTAATCCCTACTACTAAACTGGTTCAAGTTTTGTCCCACTCAGCCACTCGGATTTATTAAACTCATGCAATAACTCTATGGATTGATGGTCTAGGAGAATTCAATAAATCTTAGCGTACATACTAATTCACTATTAAATCACTACCTAGTTTTTGGGACTAATTTTAGACTCAATTTCCTCCTTTTCTATTATTAACTATTTCTTTTATCATTTACTTCTAATTTTAAAGAAAGAAAAGAAAACAAGAAATAAACAAATTTTAAGTGATAAACATAATCTTCATTTCGATCTGTAGTTTCAGTTTTCACCGTAAAAACTAGGCGGCATCTTGAAGCTTTTTTTTTCCCAACTCATCTTGAAGCTACTTTATCTCCAATAATTTATTTTATGTAAATATCATTTATATATAATTTCTATTTTGTTAAATGCCATTTGCAATTTCATCATCACAAGTTTTAATATCTAAAATTTTACTTTAAAAAATAATATCTAAAATTTTAATATATTAGTATATATTAAAATTACATATTAATATATATATACATACTTTTATATTTATGAATAAAAATAATCGATATAAAATTGCATACCTGATCACAAAAAGAGTCGCCGGATTCAAGAAAGGGTTAAGGAGCGAAAAAAACCCTTCTGGTTCAGACGTAAGACGGATAAGCCTTTGTGGTTTAATAAGGCTCAAATAAGCCCTTCAAATTAAAATTAATGGTACAATATAGTCCCTCAAGTTAGTTTTTCTTAACTATAGTTAGAAAATTACTATATTTATGTATATTGTGACATTAATATTTTAAAAATATATCAAAATATTCTAATTTTAATATTCATGTATATCGTACCAATATTGTTACACGAAAAAGTATATCAAAAAAAATTTATATACTAATTAAAATTTATCTTTAAATAAAATATATAAATTTTATCTCTTTTAAACACGAACACATATAAAATATGTGAAAATTATATAAAAGTATTTCTACACAAGATTATAAATAAATTAAAATCATATATATAAAAATAAAAATAGATTCTAATCATATAAATATAATATTAAAGTAAAAATAATAAATATTAAAAACAAATTCGTACATTATACGAAATGTAAGAAATTATGCATATTTGTCTATATATATATCTATATATGTATGTAAGTAAGTGTGTGTGTTTATGTGTATTATAATTTAATATTAAAATGTCACTCATATTTAATTAATTATTAAAAATATATAAATA
>QRFB01022361.1:0-17416 GCA_008931105.1 Oenanthe javanica | reverse complement strand
AAGATCTCTTTCATATTTATAATGTGGTTAATTACCGTCTCAGCTTTTATGGGCTGACACGTGGTGAGTTGTTGGGCCTGGTATGCATTCAATTGTGGGTTTGGGTTGTTATAAATGGTATCAGAGCTATATCTGGCCGGAAGTGCTAAGGCACTGTCCGAGTTCCGTAAGTTTGATGGTATCAGAGTCATACCCGGCCGGAAGTGCTAAGGCACTATCCGGGTTCCGTAAAGTTGTTCGTGGGCTCGACGAGGACGTCGTCCCAATAAGGTGAGGTGTTTGTAACATCCCACATCGAATAAATAAAATGTGTTTGGACCCTTTATAACGACAAGTTAATAACTAATGTANTGTAACATCCCACATCGAATAAATAAAATGTGTTTGGACCCTTTATAACGACAAGTTAATAACTAATGTATACTAAAAATTGCTAGCTTTTAGTCGTTTGTTTGCGGTTAATTAAACTTTTCGCCTTAACAGAAATTTCCGGGAACCATGGTACGATAAATATACACCCTATGTTATTATATAAACAGAGGGAGTACTATTGAAATTTCTATTATTTTTCCAGGATCCACCGTAATGAAAGCTATTGATCCTCAGCCAACGATTGCAATTTGTAATTACTCCCTCCCTCTCTCTCGTGTCCTTATTTAATTCCTTTGACTTTTTGGAATTACGAGAACCAGTTTAATAACTTTTAGGTATTTATTTTAAATTAATATTATAATACAATATTAAAATTATTTTTATAAATAAAAAAATTAATTTTATTATTATAAAAATATTATGCGGCTGGACGCAATTAGATACGCCAAATAATAATAATGGTTCGCGTCTGATTAACTAGTTAGTGAGACTTTATACCACTTAACTTATCCCAAATTTGTTAAAACAAGATACTCACTTACTATAAACTTAATTATTTAAAAAAATGTCATGCAACTTTTATATTTAAATGTAAAAGCCCGCCTTTTTCAGGTTATTAATCTTACCAAATCTTAACCAATCGATCCAACTAATCGGGACAAATAACAAGGAATACATATAACAAAATATAATTTTCGATGCGATAACTATACACATAATTTTTCGATACACTTTTTTATTCTTATTCGATACGACATAACATAATGACTGCACATAAAACAATAACTTGTTACCCATAATTTATACCACCACCACTATACAATCCGGTGATAACGGTCCTAAATTTTCAGAAAACTGTCACTACTACCCAGTGACTTGGTCTTAAATTTTCGCAAATCATGACATAAATTAGAGTTCCAAAATTACTGTTGACACACAATAAATACATATAATATATATCACTTCAAAATATAATCACTTAATCCAAATTTATATAATCAAATATATACATAATTTTGAAAGCACCAGAAAGATCAATCGGAAACTTACCTCAACCCCAAGAACCAAGAATTCACAACATATATTCAATCATCGACACACAACCCAAAATATCGTATCTCAAACTTCCAATGTCTCCATGATTCCTAATTTGCCCATATATGTATTTTACCTTTTTAACCCTCTAAACGATATTTTCTCGAAAAACTTAAACCACGAAAGTCTTAGAGAATGAAAAAATCTTTCTGAAAAGTCAAAAATCAACGAATTTCGATTTACGATGAATTTACTACGAATATTACAAGATAGCTAATTTGTGTATGGAAAATTCTACGAATTTTAAAAACAAAGACGAAGAAAAAGAAAATAAAGATGTGTATTGAGAGAGATTTACAACTGTTTAGTTTTGATGGCTCGAAAAGAATATCAAAGAATGAAGATATGTCAATCTATATATAGTATTTTAATACCCTACACCAAAACTTACTATAATTCAAATCCGACTCATATTCGAAAACTCAATATTCTAATCTAATTCAATTTCTTAATTACTATCCAATTTTAATCCTTTTTATTAATACTATTAATCTATTTTATTATTCTTAAAAAAATACATGATATTACATTAAAATACTTTTAAAAAAATATTATTCAAACTTTTGTTTAAAAGAATTCAAACAATAATTTAGAAATCTATTTTATATATATGATAAAGGAATATTTGATTCTAGTCAATCGTAATTTAGAATTTGTAAATGATATTAAATATAAGAGTAATTCTAGAGGTCCAGAATTGAATTTCAAAAGAATTTTCAAATCACGCATGATATTCTTTTATTGGTGGTGCATATTAATGCACGCTGGTTTCATATTATTTTTAAGAAAATGACCAATAACAAATTGACACTTCATGGTTTGAGAAATATTTTGAGAAGAGATTTGGGACATCTAACATTATTCTAAATATAAATAATTTTACTATGTATAATTATAGAATTATATAATATACATATATATATATATGTATACACATAGTTGGAATTAAAAGCTGGTTACATCATGTTCGAATCAAAATAATTTACAATTTGCTTTTGAAGTGGTTTTTTTTAATAATTAGACTTATCTTTGTATATATAGAGTAATGTTAGAGAACCAAAAAAATTTTACAAAAAATTTCTCAAATGATACATGTCTCGTTTTGATTGATTGTCATAATAATTAATGAGATGGACTCTTCTATATTCAAATCAATCACATCAATTAAAATTACTCATCTTGCCATATGCATCATGTCACATCATTTTGAGAATTGTTTTGGGGAGATTTGTTTGGGTATCTAGCATTACACATATATATAATAGCTGAATAGCACATAATTAATTTCAAGCCTATAAAAATCCAATCCCAAGCCTACACATATCCATGGATCATTCCATTTTTAAGAGATTTTTATTAATTAGTTATTAATTTGGTTATTCCAAACCTATTCATTTTACCCATGACCCGTTTTAAATTAGGAAATGTTTTAATAAATTACTCAAATTTATAATACATGATTACTTTCCTTATTTGTTATTATTCGGAAATAATTGATTTCCTTATTTACAAATTCTACCATAGATATCTATAGACACAGATTATATATATATAATTTTTAATTTGTTTCATTTTTGAATTATAAATCTATTTGCTTATCTCTCATAATTATAATATATGAATAATATTTTTACTAAATTTTATTTTCCAAGTCTATTTATTTAATTATTATTTTATACTTTTGAAAAAACTTAATTAATGTTTTAGACTTTACTCATTATCGAGTCTAATTTATAAAATTACTTTTTTGTGAGTTTCGATAATATCTTCATTCATAGGTCCAAATGATCAACTCTAAAAAAGATAAGATTATAAGCCTAATTATAAGGTTATAAGGTTATAAGCCTAATTATCTAAAACTAAAAAAGATTTTTTTTTTTAAGGAAAACTAAAAAAGATCTTGTTATTATGAAAAGGACTTTACATATTTTACTAATTAGTATTCATCCAAAAGATAGTATATATAATATTAACATAAATTGGGTGGATATGTAAAAAATGTACTGTATTACTTACTGTGTGCAAAGAACATCGTTGAAAATGTGAACCAAAGAGCCATGCCGAGCTGATCTCTGAACGCTCCTTTAAATTCTGGATTTGACTTACGTTCGAAGAACCAAACAATGAACATGGTGTAGAACAAAATGCTAACTGTCGCTAGCCACATATTAGGACTGAATGGCTTTAGAAACAACCAAGCTTTGCTAGGTTCAGGTTTGTATTGGACCATCATTGTCAAGCCAGATTCAGCGAATGGTTGCGTGAACTCCACGTATTTTGATCGATTTGCTAGTATAGTTATATCACCCACCACAGCATCAAAAGTCTTCAATTTTTTTTTTGTCTGATTCGCAGGACAAAACAAAATAAAAATGTCAGCAATCAGATCAAAGGCTAAAAAACAAATGGAACTTTTCAAATAAGACTGCCTTTCGTTTTCGAATACACATGCATGGTCACAATCAAAGAATATTCTACTACCTTATTGTACAGGTTTCAAATAATCAAATAAAAGTTCTCACTAAATTATTTTTGTATTGGAAAAGTCGATAATTAGTATCGAATGATAATGTGACAATACACCGTTTAAATAAATAGTGTTTTCGTAGGCTATTTGATATTATGTATTATGACAAGTACCATTTTACAGTTGACACTGAAGCTGTTTTTTTAGAACAATAGTTAGAGAGAGACGGAATTAATAGAGATTTTTAAAGAGATGTATTACCTCATTGCTCTGATCTGTAAGACCCAAGACCAGATCATCATAAGTTCCATAGAAGGGGATGAACTCATAAGGTAAAGGATAGCTCTCCTCCAAAATATTTTTAACTTCATAAAAGACATCAATGCAAAATCCAGAATATTTTTTCACATATTCTAAATTATCATCACCTGGTTCAACCTTTACAAACTTCTCAAAAGCTGTCCTTCCTGGAACTCCAATTTTCATTGGCTTTGCATCACTAGGCATTGTCCATCCTTTCGGATCTCGGGTCAAGTCCCCTGGCCAGTTCACCACACTGCACAATTTTTGCATGCTACGAGTACCATTATTTACCTGATCAAAATTTTTGAAGAACCCGTATTCTGGTGACCAGGGGCGGACCCAGACTTTGTAATTAGCCCGGGCTGAAATTTTTTCTCATATATATTATTGTGTAAAATACAAATTGGGCTGAGCCTAAAGTCACTTTTACGTAATTATTTAAAGTTAACCCAGAATATAATATATTATTAAGGCTATATTTGTAAATATATGAGGATAAATTCTATTGTTACAAAAATGCCATGAAAATTTTATAAATTTATCTACCGTTAACTTTAGTAGCCTTTTTCTCATACAAATTATTATATATCAAAAATTATATATATTCATTATGAAATATATTCTTATTCAAGTTTTTATATTTAATCTAATAACTTTTGTGTCATTTTACAGCCACGTTTGTTTGAATTTTCTAAAAAAAGTTATTTATAAATTTAATTTTAAAAATATTTAATTTTTTCTAATTTTCTAATTATGGTGGTAAATTAATTAATTTTTGAATAATATCCTCATTTTAGAAGAGTTGAAATCATTTTCCTTACAATTATAACATACTTTTAATATATTTGTTTACCTATTTAATTTTTTCTAATTTTGTAATTATGGTGGTAAATTAATTAATTTTTGAATAATATCCTCATTTTAGAAGAGTTGAAATCATTTTCCTTACAATTATAACATACTTTTAATATATTTGTTTACCTAAACGGCTAAACGTAATTGATATAAAAAAATTAAAATTATTTTCTAAAAACTAAACAAACACAAAAAAATAAAAATAAATATTGTATTTACTTAGTATTAAACAAATATCAGGGAGAAAACTAAAAATAAATAAGTCCACAGAATAAATAAAACCTAAAAATTAATTCTGCTATTAATTTTTAAATATTTAGTTAGGCATTTCCGAAAATTAGAAAAAATTAAAAGTTTAGGAAAAAGAAAGAGGAAATTAAGTTAACAGACAAATTGAACTACTTCCCTCATTCAATAAACATAATATTTCGATGATTTAGCCTTTTAAACCATTCGGCTTTTCACAACTAAACCAGCCTTTTTATTGGTGACACATATTAATGCACGCTGACTTCATATTATTTTTAAGAAAATGACCAATAACAGATTGACATCTAATGGTTTGGGGAATATTTTGAGAATATATTTGGGACCTCTAACATTATTCTAAATATAAATAATTTTACTATGTATAATTACCGAATTATATAATATATATGTGTATACACAGTTGGAATTAAAAGCTGGTTACATCATGTTCGAATCAAAATCAATTTACAATTTGCTTTTCAAGTGGTTTTTTTTTTAACAATTAGACTTATCTTTATATATATAATAGCTGAATAGCATATACTTAATTTCAAGTCTATAAAAATTCAATTCCAAATCTACACATATCCATGGATCATTCCATTTTTAGGAGATTTTTATTAATTAGTTATTAATTTGGTTATTTCAAACATATTAATTTTACTCATGACCCATTTTAAATTATAAAATGTTTATTTTAATAAATTACTCAAATTTATAATACATGATTAGTTTTCTTATTTGTTATTATTCGGTAATAATTGATTTCCTTATTTACAAATTCTACAATAGATATCTATATACACAATTTATATATATAATTTTTAATTTGTTTCATTTTTGAATTAGAAATCTATTTACTTATCTCTCATAATTATAATATATGAATAATATTTTTATTAAATTTGATTTTCCAAGTCTATTTATTTAATTATTATTTTATACTTTTGAAAAAACATAATTAATACTTTAGACTTTTACCCATGATCGAGTCTAATTTATAAATTTACTTTTTTGTTAGTTTCGGAAATATCCTCATTCATAGGCCCGAAGATCTATATCTATGAATTGAAAGGTCCAAATGTTCAACTCCACAACCAGTTGTTAGAATCAGTAAGCCTTCAAATCATTCATTTGAAAAAATTGAAGCCTTTTTAATTTAAAATATTTTATATTTTTTAAGTTCATTATTATACACTTATAATATTCTATCATCAGTTAGTCAAATTTATTTTACTATTTCAAATTTGGTTTAATATACTAAATCACTCTTTATTTTATAATTATATACTTATATATATATATATCAATTAATCAATAAATTAATATTTATTATTTTAAATAGCCATTTTAATTGGGCTTAATAAAAAAATTTATTATTTTAATTTTCATATTACCTATATTAAGTTTGTATACAATGATATATTAATAAAAGTTGGTATATATTATTTTAATAATATTTATTATATTCAATATTACCACAATATGATTAATGTTTCCACATATATAATTTTTAGTTTCCTTCATTTTTGAATTTCAAATCTATGTACTTATATTTCATAATTATAATATATGAATAATATTTTTTCTAAATTCAATTTTTCTAGTCTATTTATTTAATTATTATTTTATATTTTTAAAAAAAATTAATTGATTATTTATATATTACGCATGATCGTGTCTAATTTATAAAAAAAGAATTTTTTTTGTGAGTTTTAGAAATATCCTCATTTATTGGTTCTAGATCTACATCAATGAATTAAAAGATTTGAATAATCAACTTTGCAATCATTTGTTAGAATCAATAAGTTTTCAAATCGTTCATTTAAAAAATTGATTTTTTTTTATTTTATAAGATTTTATATGTTTGAAGTTCATTATTATTTTCTTATAATATTCTATCATGTGTCAGTCAAATTTATTATACTATTATAAAATACAATAAAGATATATTTTATTAAAATGGTTAGATAAATTAAAAAAATATCTACAAAATGATAATAATTTATTTGCATACATTTTTAAATTTTTAATATTTTTTTTAAACCCGGATGCGAAGTACGAGCAAAATACTAGAAATGTTTCTAATAAATTCTCGGAGTAATCAAGAGTGGAACCCGAATGACCGAGGATAATCCCTACCATTTTTAAGTAGTTAAATTGAATCAAGAACCTCATTTTACTTTTAGTTCGAATTGTATTAAAATCATATTGATTTATACAAATTGTGTGGTTTAATTCAAAACGTGTATGACATATATAACGCTATCATTAAATATCGAATCACATCAAACCAAACTTTAGATGCCGGTGAGTTAATTTTTTTTTGATTTATTTTGTATTTTTAGTAGTAGTGGACTGGTGGTGTGATAGTTTGATTTTTATTCATTTTGGTGGTGGTGACGAAGGTGTTGTGGCGGCATGATGGTGGTTTTGTAGTTGTTCTTGAAATGTGTGTATTTCAATCATCTTGAAGTATTAGTTAGTTACTTACTCTCTTAACTATGGAAATTGTTTACTAACATGCACAGATTGTTCTTGTGAATTGTTTGCTTGAAACAACNATTTTTATTAAATTTGATTTTCCAAGTCTATTTATTTAATTATTATTTTATACTTTTGAAAAAACATAATTAATACTTTAGACTTTTACCCATGATCGAGTCTAATTTATAAATTTACTTTTTTGTTAGTTTCGGAAATATCCTCATTCATAGGCCCGAAGATCTATATCTATGAATTGAAAGGTCCAAATGTTCAACTCCACAACCAGTTGTTAGAATCAGTAAGCCTTCAAATCATTCATTTGAAAAAATTGAAGCCTTTTTAATTTAAAATATTTTATATTTTTTAAGTTCATTATTATACACTTATAATATTCTATCATCAGTTAGTCAAATTTATTTTACTATTTCAAATTTGGTTTAATATACTAAATCACTCTTTATTTTATAATTATATACTTATATATATATATATCAATTAATCAATAAATTAATATTTATTATTTTAAATAGCCATTTTAATTGGGCTTAATAAAAAAATTTATTATTTTAATTTTGATATTACCTATATTAAGTTTGTATACAATGATATATTAATAAAAGTTGGTATATATTATTTTAATAATATTTATTATATTCAATATTACCACAATATGATTAATGTTTCCACATATATAATTTTTAGTTTCCTTCATTTTTGAATTTCAAATCTATGTACTTATATTTCATAATTATAATATATGAATAATATTTTTTCTAAATTCAATTTTTCTAGTCTATTTATTTAATTATTATTTTATATTTTTAAAAAAAATTAATTGATTATTTATATATTACGCATGATCGTGTCTAATTTATAAAAAAAGAATTTTTTTTGTGAGTTTTAGAAATATCCTCATTTATTGGTTCTAGATCTACATCAATGAATTAAAAGATTTGAATAATCAACTTTGCAATCATTTGTTAGAATCAATAAGTTTTCAAATTGTTCATTTAAAAAATTGATTTTTTTTTATTTTATAAGATTTTATATGTTTGAAGTTCATTATTATTTTCTTATAATATTCTATCATGTGTCAGTCAAATTTATTATACTATTATAAAATACAATAAAGATATATTTTATTAAAATGGTTAGATAAATTAAAAAAATATCTACAAAATGATAATAATTTATTTGCATACATTTTTAAATTTTTAATATTTTTTTTAAACCCGGATGCGAAGTACGAGCAAAATACTAGAAATGTTTCTAATAAATTCTCGGAGTAATCAAGAGTGGAACCCGAATGACCGAGGATAATCCCTACCATTTTTAAGTAGTTAAATTGAATCAAGAACCTCATTTTACTTTTAGTTCGAATTGTATTAAAATCATATTGATTTATACAAATTGTGTGGTTTAATTCAAAACGTGTATGACATATATAACGCTATCATTAAATATCGAATCACATCAAACCAAACTTTAGATGCCGGTGAGTTAATTTTTTTTTGATTTATTTTGTATTTTTAGTAGTAGTGGACTGGTGGTGTGATAGTTTGATTTTTATTCATTTTGGTGGTGGTGACGAAGGTGTTGTGGCGGCATGATGGTGGTTTTGTAGTTGTTCTTGAAATGTGTGTATTTCAATCATCTTGAAGTATTAGTTAGTTACTTACTCTCTTAACTATGGAAATTGTTTACTAACATGCACAGATTGTTCTTGTGAATTGTTTGCTTGAAACAACAAGTGCATATAGGCAGCTATAGCTTAGATCTGCTTGACAATTACATGTGCATTATACTAACTTACGTACAAGTGTTTGCATTGTACTAACTTTCNTTATAAATTTACTTTTTTGTTAGTTTCGGAAATATCCTCATTCATAGGCCCGAAGATCTATATCTATGAATTGAAAGGTCCAAATGTTCAACTCCACAACCAGTTGTTAGAATCAGTAAGCCTTCAAATCATTCATTTGAAAAAATTGAAGCCTTTTTAATTTAAAATATTTTATATTTTTTAAGTTCATTATTATACACTTATAATATTCTATCATCAGTTAGTCAAATTTATTTTACTATTTCAAATTTGGTTTAATATACTAAATCACTCTTTATTTTATAATTATATACTTATATATATATATATCAATTAATCAATAAATTAATATTTATTATTTTAAATAGCCATTTTAATTGGGCTTAATAAAAAAATTTATTATTTTAATTTTCATATTACCTATATTAAGTTTGTATACAATGATATATTAATAAAAGTTGGTATATATTATTTTAATAATATTTATTATATTCAATATTACCACAATATGATTAATGTTTCCACATATATAATTTTTAGTTTCCTTCATTTTTGAATTTCAAATCTATGTACTTATATTTCATAATTATAATATATGAATAATATTTTTTCTAAATTCAATTTTTCTAGTCTATTTATTTAATTATTATTTTATATTTTTAAAAAAAATTAATTGATTATTTATATATTACGCATGATCGTGTCTAATTTATAAAAAAAGAATTTTTTTTGTGAGTTTTAGAAATATCCTCATTTATTGGTTCTAGATCTACATCAATGAATTAAAAGATTTGAATAATCAACTTTGCAATCATTTGTTAGAATCAATAAGTTTTCAAATTGTTCATTTAAAAAATTGATTTTTTTTTATTTTATAAGATTTTATATGTTTGAAGTTCATTATTATTTTCTTATAATATTCTATCATGTGTCAGTCAAATTTATTATACTATTATAAAATACAATAAAGATATATTTTATTAAAATGGTTAGATAAATTAAAAAAATATCTACAAAATGATAATAATTTATTTGCATACATTTTTAAATTTTTAATATTTTTTTTAAACCCGGATGCGAAGTACGAGCAAAATACTAGAAATGTTTCTAATAAATTCTCGGAGTAATCAAGAGTGGAACCCGAATGACCGAGGATAATCCCTACCATTTTTAAGTAGTTAAATTGAATCAAGAACCTCATTTTACTTTTAGTTCGAATTGTATTAAAATCATATTAATTTATACAAATTGTGTGGTTTAATTCAAAACGTGTATGACATATATAACGCTATCATTAAATATCGAATCACATCTAACCAAACTTTAGATGCCGGTGAGTTTAATTTTTTTTTGATTTATTTTGTATTTTTAGTAGTAGTGGACTGGTGGTGTGATAGTTTGATTTTTATTCATTTTGGTGGTGGTGACGAAGGTGTTGTGGCGGCATGATGGTGGTTTTGTAGTTGTTCTTGAAATGTGTGTATTTCAATCATCTTGAAGTATTAGTTAGTTACTTACTCTCTTAACTATGGAAATTGTTTACTAACATGCACAGATTGTTCTTGTGAATTGTTTGCTTGAAACAACAAGTGCATATAGGCAGCTATAGCTTAGATCTGCTTGACAATTACATGTGCATTATACTAACTTACGTACAAGTGTTTGCATTGTACTAACTTTCAAGTCTTGCAAATAATTGATCACTTAACGAATAGATGTCAGCTTTGAATATATATATATATATATGTCAGTCTTGAGCTCTACACTCTGAGAGGGGCGACGACTTGGGAGGCCAGAAAGTATGTTTGAACTTTGAAGATGCAACTTTCCCCTTGTAGAGTTAAAAGAAATGAATGAACCTTTTAATTATCAGTCGTTTTCATGGTTAATTAACCATAGAATCGAAATGTGGTATTGGAATTTGAATGTCAGGTGGCCGGGATGAATGTTCTGGAATTTTAATTCCAGGTTGTCTGATGTCATGATCTAGAGTCTCTAAAGGACTTACCAATTCCCACCTTGACGAGCCCATATCTTCTCCCCGGTAGAAGGATGCAGTTCTTCTTACCGGAGATATTCTGTTGTTATTATTATGGATGTACCTTACAAGTGAAATAACCTTTCTCCAATTTCCCTTTTCATCAGCTGCAGGGATGTCTCCAGTTCCTTGATTTCTCTGGTTTTCATCTTTGATTACTCGAAGGACTAGTACTTTTGCGATGAAAATGAGTAGGCAGACCGTAGAGGTGACTCCAGAGATGAGATATATTCCCCAAAAGCTTTCTATGGTGAGGCTATCGGTGTTGGTTGAAGCAGAACAGTTCTTCGATGAAGAAAACCATTTTCTTTCCAAGCCTTTAAGAACACCATTTTCGGAGATGGTTAAAATGGCGTCCGACACATCTCTAGCTATAGGAGATCCTTTCTTAAAAGCCTGCATAACATCAAATATTAGTCTTCCGAGTACTGACTTTCATGTTTCTGTTGGTGTTTTATTCAAAGAAATTGAAACAGAATGAAAGAGAAGTAATGACTTACAAACCCTAGTCCTCCAAATCTATAGGTAGGTCCAACAGTTGCATATTGGTTGCAGTACTCTTGCAGAAAAACTTTCTGATATGGGAGCTCAAGAAATGATGCTGAAATATCACCTCTAATGAATTCAGAAGGATATTCAGTTTGGTTACTGATGGTTTTTACGTGTCCGAGTCCCAATACATCTCTCAAGTAATCTTTAACAAAAGCATCACCATCACAACCAACTGTTGCATTCGTCGTCTTTATCGTCTCTATATCTTTTACCTTTGGCTCGAGTCTTTCAATAGTAAGCATCGAACTCAGACTAGCTGTGTAACTGGAGCTGAGAACCAGCACCACAAACAGCCACACCACAACCACCACCTTTGTATAGTTGCTGTAAACCTTTTCCCCTGCATATTTTCAAGTCCACAATTTATCAGTAGTCTTATTTTATTTAACAGGAGGTTCTAGGCTAACTTGGTCGAGTATAAACAGAATGTATTGATCATGTAAAAAGAAAAATAACAAATAAATAAAGGATAAAGATTCGAAATGATATTTGCGCAAAAACAATTCAGTTTAGAAAACATGCATAATGCAAAAAGAAAAAAAAATGATATGCAAATAAAATTCATGTTATATGAAAAACAAATTAAAAGTTATACACAAGCAACTCCACATATTATAAACTAAAAAAGATATTAGATAGCCCACCTCAAGTGGTACGGGCTTATTTTCTGTCGTTCCATGTCGGGATACTCACTTTGTAAGGTTATAAGCCTAATTATCTAAAACTAAAAAAGATCTTGTTATTATGAAAAGGACTTTACATATTTTACTAATTAGTATTCATCCAAAAGATAGTATATATAATATTAACATAAATTGCGTGGATATGTAAAAAATGTACTGTAGTACTTACTGTGTGCAAAGAACATAGTTGAAAATGTGAACCAAAGAGCCATGCCGAGCTGATCTCTGAACGCTCCTTTAAATTCTGGATTTGACTTACGTTCGAAGAACCAAACAATGAACATGGTGTAGAACAAAATGCTAACTGTCGCTAGCCACATATTAGGACTGAATGGCTTTAGAAACAACCAAGCTTTGCTAGGTTCATGTTTGTATTGGACCATCATTGTCAAGCCAGATTCAGCGAATGGTTGCGTGAACTCCACGTATTTTGATCGATTTGCTAGTATAGTTATATCACCCACCACAGCATCAAAAGTCTTCAATTTTTTTTTGTTTGATTCGCAGGACAAAACAAAATAAAAATGTCAGCAATAAGATCAAAGGCTAAAAAACAAATGGAACTTTTCAAATAAGTTTCAAATAATCAAATATAAGTTCTGACTCCATTATTTAATTTTGTATTGGAAAAGTCGATTATTAGTATCGAATGATAATGTGACAATACACCATTTAAGTAAATAGTGTTTTCGTAGGCTATTTTTTTGAACAATCGTTAGAGAAAGACTGAAATACAGATTTTTAAAGAGATGTATTACCTCATTGCTTTGATCTGTAAGACCCAAGACCAGATCATCATAAGTTCCATAGAAGGGGATGAACTCATAAGGTAAAGGATAGCTCTCCTCCAAAATATTTTTAACTTCATAAAAGACATCAATGCAAAATCCAGAATATTTTTTCACATATTCTAAATTATCATCACCTGGTTCAACCTTTACAAACTTCTCAAAAGCTGTCCTTCCTGGAACTCCGATTTTCATTGGCTTTGCATCACTAGGCATTGTCCATCCTTTCGGATCTCGGGTCAAGTCCCCTGGCCAGTTCACCACACTGCCCAATTTTTGCATGCTACGATTACCATTATTTACCTGATCAAATTTTTTGAAGAACCCGTATTCTGGTGACCAATATCCAAGCTCTTTGTAACTCTTTCCAACAACATTTATGATTCCTAAATTGGAAGAATCTAATGAACTTCCATCACGAAAACTAATATTCCCACTCAGACCTAGAAAGTCACTTAACAGAATTTCTTTTAGCAATGTTTCTGAAGTAGTATTTTCATTGCTACCTAATCTTGTTATAGCCCGAGAAATGGCCATAATACTATCATATGCACGCAAGGCATGAACTCCAGGCACCAAATTATCCTCCTCCGGATAATCTGATTTCATAATTTCGCGAAACTGAGCTTTCAACTCCCTAAAGCTACTAGTTTCTTCAGAGTAATATGACTTGGTTCCAATAGCACCTTCCATAGACGTAACGAAAGAAGGGTCACTAGAATCCAGAACACTTGTAATGGAATCTGTAACTATCCACACAGAATCTCTCCCCATCAATCCGATTCTCTTGGCTTCTCTAAACAGATGTTTGGCCATTGTTACGGATGATTTCAATATTATAAAAACTCGAGATTTTCTACCAAGTAACTTGACTACCTCGTCACCAATAAACCCCCGGGGGTCGGATAAAGAAGAATATGGTGGAAGGGCTAAACGATATTCAATTTCAGAACCCCTATCATTTAGTGCATGAGATAGTAGAGCTAGTGATCCAGGATCACCATAGGCATCGTCTTCATAGATAACCACGACTTTTTTCCAGTCGTAGGAGTGGACTATGGCTGCAACGCTTTCCATCTCTCTGGAGCTGTTGCTAGCCATTTGTATAAGAAAAGGCCACCTTACATTTGTTAATGTTGGAGAAATAGCAGAATCTGCAAGTGAAGCAACTGGCACTTGAGCTCGGTTTCCAACATCAGCGACTATAGCAGCTTCTTGCCATGTCTGTGATACGATAATTAGTACTTGGACTTTCTCAGCTTTAATCAACTGGTCAGCTGCAAAAAATGTGAACATGAAATTAATTAACACACACACACACATTCATTCCATACTCTATTTTAACACCCACAAATTAACTCAAGATATTAATTCGACTTTAATACTACAGTCTGAAATCTATCGAATTTAACTTGTTTTTGACCGAATTCACTTAAAATATATAATACTCAACTCCACTGATCCTCTCTTGTGAAAAACATCCTTTTTTCTTGTAGTGACCTCCAATCAGTTAACGAGATATATATGAAAAGGAAATTAAATTAGTCTGCGGACGAGACCACAAAATCTTTTTTGTTACTTTTGTATCAAAGAACATTAGTTTTAATATCTTGATGGTGTAATCTTGACGGTGCAACATGAGTTTGAGATGATGCACATAATTTATAAAAGATCTAGCAACGAGGATCGATCGAGGCCTACGATGTAGATATTTGGTGCATAGAAGTACGTACGAAATGAGTAGGCAAAAAGAGAATAAAGAAGAGATCAAACCTGCGGTAGCTGCTTGAAAGGGGTTGCAAGAGCTTATGTTCCGGAAATGAATTGTTAGTTCTTGATTCGTATTGTTGAAGTTTTGAGCTGCAATTTTGATGGCTGTTTTCTGCTCTTTACCAGCTCGAAAAACCTCATCGATGATTACACCGATACTCGTAGTAGTTTTGCCATCACCTCCTGCTGCGGTAGACGTTGATCCATGAGACAAAAATAAAAGAAGGAAGATAAGCAGTTGAAAAAATGAACAAAAGGGCCTTGAAGCTTTGCCAAGGTGCTGGAAACGCATTTTTCACTGGTGCATAATATTCTTTAAACAGTGAGTCTCAATTAATTTGCACATATTACATATATAGTTAGGTACCAAGCTGGTCAAACTGATAAAATTAAGAAAATTCTTGCAATTGTATCAGTCAGTATATACTCTATATGTATTTAAATCAATATTCAATATTTTGGAGTTGACTTGTGTATTCTCCTTTGACTTGGCCAGTCTTAAACTTGACTGAATATTATTAATTAATTAACGACCATGTTAATTATATAATCTCTAGCTAGCTAGCTAAAATTATTCAGTCGCTTGCAATACCACCAAATGATTTGTGTGTCAAACTCATCTGCCTAGCGGCTAGCTCTTCTATGGACTCGGCGCGCTATACAAGTTACGTCTTGACTGACTTGGACTTGCTCAACACTTGACTAAGTGTCATTTTAAACAAGTTGGAATATTTCTAATTAAGTTGATTAGGAAGCTTCGGGAAAGAATATGCTCAATTTGGGAGAAAAGACCCTATATGTTACAATTTGGGGAGAAAATGCCATAAATGGCACAACCCGTAACAATGGTCCTAAATAGAACTCCAAAACGCTACATAGTGTGGTGTGCTTGAAAAGGGGTAAAAACGCTATTTCGTGTAGCGTTTTACACTTTTTTAAAAAAAAATTCGGGGAAAAACACTACTTTATGGCTCAAAACTCAATTTAAAGTAGCGTTTTATAGAGAATTTTTTTTTCAAAAGCTACACGATGTAGTGTTTTGAAATGCTATTTAGGACCATTTTCTTGGGTGTACCATTTAGGACATTTTCTCTCCAAATTATGACATATAGAGTCAACACCCTCAATTTGGGTTAGGAGGAAAGTTCTATTGACGTGCGACATGCCATTCAACGATTCAATTTTTCTTAAGGAACCGTACATAAATTATTATTCATATTTTTTTCAATTTTAAAATTAATTTTTATAAATAATTTTCTTAATTTTCTTTTTGAGTAAAACACATATCAATATCCGACAAAAAACACATATCAATTGGAGTACGATTGGACAACCCAAATGCTAAATGTTTATCTTCTGATGTCCGAGATTTGGGTTTGACTATAACTCAGTCAAAGATTTCTGAAAACATGTACTCATTTAAGGCTATAAACCTAATTATTCGGGGGGAAATACCAATCGTAATAATACACAAATGAAAGTATAAATAATCTAAGAATATAACTGATCTCAGCCATTATCTGAGAAAATCTAGTCATTACAAGTGTTCATATAATCATCCTACATCAATTCATCAAGTATAAATAGAGAATGTATATAAAATTTTAAATGAATAGTAGCTGCAGCAATAACACCAATGAAAATGGAAAAGGTCTTGCCGGAGATATTCTGTTGTTATGGACATATTTTATATACCTTACAAGTGAAATAGCTTTTCTCCAATATCCCTCTTCAGATGGGATCTGATCACCAGTTTCTTGATTTATCTCAGAATCTTTTTTCTCTCTAAAGACTATTAATTTGGCAATGAAAATGAGAAGGCAGACTGTAGAGGTGACCCCAGAGATAAGATATATTCCCCAGAAGCTCTCAATGGTGAGGCTATCCGTGTTCGTCGAAGCAGAACAGTTTGTTGATGATGGAAACCATTTTTTC
>QRFB01022359.1:0-17416 GCA_008931105.1 Oenanthe javanica | reverse complement strand
TAAAAATTAAATTGAGATGTAAACTTGAAGTAGACTGCAAATGGTGTGAGTGACGCTGAAATGTTTACACCTAAAACNAATAAATCTAAAATAAAAATTAAATTGAGATGTAAACTTGAAGTAGACTGCAAATGGTGTGAGTGACGCTGAAATGTTTACACCTAAAACAGACAAAACAAATATATTTAAGTTATAAAAATAAATTTACTTAAGTTTAAATCATAGATTTATTTTAAATTAAATTTATAAAATAAATTAAATTAAATTTATGAAATAAACTTATTCAAGTTTAAATAATAAAGTCATTTAAATTAAATTTATAAAATAAATTTATTAAAAATAAATATATAAAATAAACTAATCAAAATTTAAATTTATAAATTAAATTTATTTATCAAGTTCTCTAATCTTGTGTAGTCCAAACAACTTCAACATTCCGAGCTTCACTGAGTTGTGGATCTTGATTTGTATATCAATCAATCAGCTCTGATACCAATTGTTGGGACTCGAAGTATTGTAGAAGGGGGGTTTGAATATGATACTCATTAAATTAAAAAAATTCTTTTGAATCTTTTGCGGATAAATAATTTAGAGTTCGATTAGTGGGTTTGAATTCATAAGGTGAATAGTGTTTAGTAGGCTAACTTACTAATTTTCTATATTTATGAATAAACATTAAAGTTCTAGAAAATTAGCAAGAAAATAAATGAGACAAAGTTCCGGGAATATATCTTTTGTATATAAACTCAGAAAGGTTCTACACCCGGTTTTAAATAAACAAGTTTCCGAAGAACAAATTAGTTCTTCGCTACAACAAAGAGATATGACTAATTCCTATTACAATGTTTGACTATGTGTTCTATTACAATGTTTGACTATGTTTTTGTACAAAAGGAAATCAATCTCAAAAAGAGTGTTTTATAATTGCCCTATATATTTGTAACATAATGAACTAGCTAGATTATAAAATTCCGGTGAAGAAGGTATGTGTATGGCTTTGTATCTCTTCTTCTCCGGCTTTTGTTACTCTCTTTATATCTCTGTATGGGGTTGTATTTCTCAACCCTTCAAAATGAGCAAGTCATTTTGTTTATATAGTATAAACTTTAATAAAGGGATTGCTTTTGAGCAATTTTGGCTATAGACAATCTAATGAGCGAATTTAGCTATAGATAATCTATTGGGCGAATTTCGCTATAGATAATCTATTGGGAGAATTTCGCTATAAATAATCTATTGGGCGAATTTGGCTATAGATAATCTATTAGGCAAATTTGGCTATAGATAATCTATTGGGCGATTTTGACCTTAGATAATCTATTAGGCGAATTTGGCTTTAGATAATCTAATGGGCGATTTTGGCCTTAAATAATCTAGTGGACGAATTTGGCCTTATATAATCTAATGGCTTATTTTGCGTTCCCTTGTCTTTAGCTTTGATCTTGACTTTGACTAGCCTTTGAATTTCCCTTGTCTTGACTTTGAGAAATACCTTTGAATTAATCTTTGAAATTATTTCTTTGTTTGTCATTGATTCTTCTCGCAGTTAACTGATTCCTCGATTTGTGTAGAGTCAATTCTTCTCTTGCAGTGCTGATATCTAGTGCACTGGTCTGGTTCACAGATAACCAACACTGATTAGAATTATCTTTACTTGCAATTATTGTCAGTTAATATTTCTTCAGCTGTTCATTTGCTTCGAGTACTTTCTATCAATAAACACTGTAATTTCACTGGAATCTTTTCTGGTACTTAGACAACGTCTTCATTACTACCACAATCTTGAATACTTCATTCTCTGTTCTTCACTGACGCTTGAACATATAAATGAACTTCTTTCAGTGAGTATGTATTCAAGACTATAGTTGTCTTATTTAACCTTTGTCTTTGCCTAGTCTTCAATACTTCTAGATTCTTATGCTTCAAATATTGTCTATCTTCAATCAATGCTATTACACTGAAATCTTTTAGTGGCACTTTATACTGAATCACTTTGACTTGAATCTTCTATCAGGGTATTATTGAAGTGACCACTATTTACAACTTTGAATTGAGCAGAGAAAACTTCTAGTTGAATATATACATAATACCATTCTAAGTCACAACCTTATTACAAGAAGTATTACAATGTTATAACTACATTACAAGTAACAATAATCAAATTAGGTAGGCTTGCCTATATCTAACACATAGGTTTTATCATAATCTATTCCTTCTTCTTAAGAATACCCTTCCGTAATCATTTTGGCTTTGTTCCTCGTAACTATGCCATTTTCATTTAACTTATTCCTGAATACCCATTTAGTGCCAATAACATATTCTCCTTTAGATATGAGTACCATTTTACAAATTTTCTACCTATTGAATTGATTTAGTTCATCTTGCATAACAATCGTACAATCTGTATCTACAAGAGAATCTTTAACCTGTTTAGGGTCTTCATCTGATAAAAACCCAGATAATAAAAATTCATTTCCTATTGCTCTTCTGGTCCTTACACCACTGTCCAGATCACCAATGATTAATTCAAAGGGGTGGTCTCCGTTCTATACCCTTTGTCTAGGCAGATTAACCCCTGATAATTGACCTTCTTCATAACTGTCTTGTGAGTGACCAGTAGATCCTTCTTCACCTCCCCCTAAGTTGATGCCGACATTATTTGATGATCCACCAGTTGAGCTAGCAAGTTCAGTAATAGACTGATGTTGTGAAACTGTCTGTGACTGTGTGGCATTGCCAACACTTCCACTGATTTACTCTGGATTATCAACTTCCATATGTACATGACTATCAGTAGCAACATCAGGTTTGTCTTTATCTCCTAAGTAGTATTCTGACAAATTTTCAAATTCCAGAGATTCAAAATCTTTATCCTTTTGAATACTTGGAATCTTGGTGTCATCGAACGTTACATTAAGGCTTTTAATGACCTTTTGATGTTCAATCACAAATACCATGTAGGCTTTTGATTCCAATGAGTAGCCAAGAAAAATTCCATCATCTATTTTAGCATCAAAATTACCCAGATGCGCATCCTTCAATACTTAGAATTTTCCTCCAAACACATGAAAGTACTTTAGTGTTAATTTCTTGTTGGCCATAATCTCATAAGGAGTCTTTTCAGAATCCTTGTTGATCAGGGTTCTATTCTGGGTGTAACAGGCTGTGCTGACTGCCTCAACCCAAAAATATGTAGGTAACTTTGAATGACTTAACATTATTCTTGTTGCTTCAATCAAAGTCTTATTCTTTCTTTCTACCACTCCATTTTATTGCGGGGTCCTCGGGGCTGATTATTGTCTTTGTATGCCTTTTTCAGTGCAAAAATCATTTATAACTGAATTTCTGCATTCAGTTCCATTATCTGATCTAATCATCTGCACAGGCAATCTAGCTTTTAATTCAACCTTTTTAATGTGATCAATAACCATCTGAGGTGCTCCATCCTTTGAATATAAGAACAACAACCATGTGTACTTTGAGTAGTCGTCGACAATCACTGAGGCATATTTCTTCTTTGAAACTTACATAACATTGACTGGTATAAATAGATCCATATGAATCAGCTGGAGAGGTTCAGTGATTCTAGACATGCCTTCACTTCTGTGTGACGCCTTCTTTGACATATCCTTTTCACATGCTTCACAAAGTCCTTCTTTGTAGAATTCCATCCGTGGTAAACATCTCACCAATTCTCTTCTAACTAAAGAATTCATCGCCTTGAAGTTCAAGTGAGATAACTTCCTACACCATAGCCAACTTAGCTCAGACGATGCCTTACTGTAGAAATAATTTACTTCACCTCTGCTAGTTGTGTTCAAGTCAGCTACAAACAAGTTTCCTTTTCTTACTGCTTGAAGCTCAAGCTTTTCATCCTTCCTATTGGAGATCAAATATTTTTCCTTTCTAAAGAGTACATCATATCCTTTGTCACAGAACTAACTAACACCTACAAGGTTATGCTTCAAACCATCAACAAGAGAGATGTTTTTAACGATGACATTTCTAATTTCGATATTACCATATCCTGTAGTGAATCCTTTGTTGTCATCTCTAAAGGTTACAACTGGCTCGGTCTTCTCAACCACATTAGTTAGCAGGGACTTGTCTCTTGTCATGTGCCTTGAACATCTACTATTCAGAACCCACATGACTTTTCCATTCTGTCATGTGCCCTACAAACACAAAGTGATTAAGGATTCTTTGGCACCCAAACTTGTTTGGGTCCAAGAAATTTAGAGATCTTTGAAGGTGGAGTAATAGTTTCAGTTTTAACATTTTTCACTTCTACATTGACTGAACTCGAATCTTGTTCCTTAGCCTTGACATGAATGTCTTTTGGCTTAGGGGATTGAGCCTCCTTCCTAACCTTAGGAGGACTGACAGTCTTTGCCCTAACCTTTTTCTTGTTCAAGTTCTTTTCTATTCCTTTATAATTACTAGAAGTAGATGCATTCATCAAATTAATGTAGGCATGCATTATATTGAAAGCACATGGCATACATCCAGCAATACCGCATGGCATATGGGAACTATTCATGTTAAACGAATTCTGCATATTAGAAACTTCAGTTTCTACTTTAACCTTTTTACATGCATGTGTAAGGTGTCCAGTAGAGTTGCAATTATTATACAATTTCCTAGGTGAAGTGGGTGCAGGTGTAGAAGAATTAGCATTACTAACTCCTACTTTACCATTCCTATTAACCTTTTCTTTGATTTTTTACTACCTCTTTCAATTTTAGCACTTTCTATTTTAACAGAACTAACAGGTTCAGTAACTCCTAATTTCTCTTCAATTTCTTTATCTTTTATCTGATCCTCAACAAGCAACTCATGATTCCTTATAAGAGCTTCTTCATCTAAGGGATCTATGAGCGTTGCCCTAAAGATGGTTTCCTAACATTCTTAAATATACTGGGAACATTTTCATTTTCTAGGAATAAATCACTAGAAGCATTAAATGTTACTTTCCCTTTACCCCTATTATTTCTCTTTTTAAACTCATTGTAGTCAAAGCCTATACACGTAGTGTTTTCTAGACTCGGCTTATCCACTATTTCTTTAGCCATAACAACTGAATCCTTAAAAGATACAACCTCAAATTCTAGTTCATAAATTTTAACCTCAAGTGCTTTCTCAACCTCTGCATTACAACCAACCTTATTCTCCAAATATTTATTTCTTCTCTAAGGTCTTTAACTGTAACATCTACAAGTTTTGGTTGTTCCTTTTCAGATTTAAGCTTTTTAATCCTAGCAACTTGTCTCGCATTTTCTCCTTCAGCAGCTAGCATACCTATATAAACATTGAATATCTCTATACTTAAATCATTAACAGTCTTTTTATATTCAGATAGAGACATATGAACAGCGGTGGGAATAGGTACCTGAGATGGTGGAGATTCCTCTAAAGAGTCTGCCATAAGGGCAAAGTTTTCATACTCTTCTTTTCTTTCAAAGTCTGTGTCATCCCATCTTTTACCCTCAGCAATATAGGCTTTAACTTGATGTTTTGCTATCAAGGCATCTAATTTCTGCTTCAGCTTCTCATTTTCCCTGTTTAACTCATCATAGCTCTTTTTCTCATAAGTACTCTTATTTTCTTTTGCTTGTTTAGGCTTTCTGCATTAAGTGGCAAAGTGCCCTAGCTCATTGCAGTTGTAGCACTGAAACTTAGTTCGATCGACCATGTTTGATTTGTAACCACCTCTTGAACTGGATCTAGAAAATGATCCACATTTCTAAAACTTACTACTAAAACTTTTCTTATACTTGAGATTCCTTCTGAATCTGATATGCTTGAAATGACCTATCAAGTATGTCATGGATTTGTCTTCCATTTCCCCAAGCTCTTTTAAGGTATAAAAGTCATCTTCATTCACAGCCTGAGAGTCTGTAATCATTTCAGCTTCAACAATCATTTATCCACCAGTTTTGGTCTCAACAACCTTTGCTTCAGAAACCTTGTTTTCATCAGCCACAAGAGCAATGGTCTTCAACAATGCTACCATCTTACTATCTACTGATCCAGAACTATATATGATCAATATTTGTTCTTGCTCCATCTCATAGCTTGCCATATAATTTCTCAAGGGGCATCGTGTTAAAGTTGTCCCTATCCCTAATTGATAAAACTTTATGCTCGATGTGGTGTGGAAGAGTCAACATAAATTTCCTGTTTATTTCCCTTAACGGATAATTCTTACCCTGGATGCTCAATTCATTTAGCAACTTCTTGCACCGCTCAAATACCTAAGTGATAGTCGCTCTAGGGAAGGATTTAAATGCTTCATATCTCGATGTCAGAATATCTAGCCGGTTTTCTTTAACCTCTTTTGTTCCTTCCATTATCAGCTCGATGGTATCCCACATGTGTTTTCCACTAGTACAGTTTAATATTTGATGGCTCATGTCGGAATCCATATAATCATCTAAAATCAGCTAGAGGCCTATGTCCAATGCAATAATTTATTTTTCCAAGTCAGTGAACTTTGTAGGATCCTTTGGAGTAGACCTCTGAGGAACTCGTACTTCGTCCACTGTAGATTCAGGAATTATATTTATCGGTACAAACAGTCTGTTCTCTAAGATGCCCTTGTACAATGAACTTGTAGCTTTTATAAATAGTGACAACTTCCTTTTCCAGAGATTATAGTTTACTCTGTCCAACTAGGGAACCTTGATACTTTCAACTTTCTGAGAACTCATGATACCAATTTTTTTCAAAACTTTTTAAGGTTAAAAAATTTTAGAGTGAGAATTTTTAAAAATTAAAAAATTCACGAAAAAAATTCCAAAAGAATAACACTGAAGTATAAATACTAGATCCTGATTGGTAAATTCAACTAGCAAGCTCTGATACCAATTGTTAGTCCCAAATATCGTATAAGAGGATTGAATACGATATTGTCCAATTTTTAATTTCTTCGCAGAATGTTCTTTCTAGATTTAGACTTCTAACAGATGTACAATCAAACAACAGTTACAGATAATAATGATATGGTTCGTTTGGGGAATATATCATTTTATTAATACAATCCCTGAGGGGTGTGCTACATTCGAACACGGTGGTTAGCGATAATGATTCACTAGTTACATTTACAAGTGTTCGTTACAAGCAATTAATACAACAATTATACTATTATTAATGGCCTCTATGTGTATCTCACTGAATGCTCTGTATCTTTTTCTATCGACTTGATCTATATTGAATGAATGACAAAGATGATGCTTTGCTTCTTTTTGTATAGGCTTTCTCTAATCTGAATATGTGTATTGGTGTGAGCCAAGTAAACTAATTGCTTCACATTCTGATTTATCAACCCTCGAAATAATTAAAATTAACCATCAATGAGTCTGCGTATTATCATCGGAATAGAAATGAATAGAATTAAATCAATTCATTTTAATCTAATAATAACCATTAGATGGTTATTAGTGGAAGAATCATCGGCCAATATAAATTCATTTAAATTCATAACCATCGGCCAATTTTATCTTGTAAGATCAACCATCGGTCATTTGTGAGTGAAATAACCATTAACTTCAATCTTCTTGATTTGCAATGGTTAATGCCTTAACCATCAGATGTTTTTTCTACATAACCATCGACCATTTTTTGTCTTTTAAAAACATAACCATCAGCTACTTTTGGTGCCATAACCATCGGGTGGATTAAATTGTTCTTTGGTGCATTGACCAAGTTAACCTGAGTTTGTCTTATAACCTTCTTTACTTAGCCAATTCATCATGTCTTTAAGCCCTGCAAATGTATCTTCTGTCTGCAACCAAGTTTGTTAATATCTCTTTACTTTACGAACTTGATTCTTTCTAAGCTTCAACATTCCAATATTGTTTAGACAACCAATTCTTCTAATGCACAAATGCAGTTCTCAATTTCAATTGTGTTAACGTTTAGTACAATTGGTCTAGTTCACAAATGACTAACACGATCTTGATCATCACATCTTCTTGACTATACAATTGGCTTTGTTCCTTGTTGATAAGAAATCCTTCTTTAATTCACTGTAATCTTCTGGCTTCTCTGTAATAAATCCTTTAACATCATTAGATCTTTTGAAACACTTCAACTTTATTCTTCACTGAGGCTTGAACATGTTAATGAACTTCTTTCAGTGATCTTCAATGTCCTCAAAGTTTCCTCTGATATTCAGGATATTATATCTTGAAGTTATAACCGATTCACAGTCGATTTCTGTACTTTATGTTATATTATTTACATGTCTTTATATGTTGATTTAGTTACCTCGGTTACATATTACATTCCATTATATAATGGTTTAGAAGACCTGATATTGCATTTACCATAAATCTATTGGCAAGATTCAGTTCTGATCCTACCAAAAGACATTGGGATGGAGTCAAACATATACTGAGATATTTTCGTAGAACAATCGATTTTGGCCTATTTTTCACAAATGATTCAAAATCACAGCTAATTGGACATGCAGATGTCGGGTACATGTCAGATACTCATTTTGGATGGTCACAAACATGTTATGTATTCACATATTGTGGCACTGCTATTTCTTAGAAATCTATAAAACAAACTATGCTGGAAACCTCATCAAATCATGCAAAGCTACTAGCGATCCATGAAGCAAGTAAAGAATGTATCTAGCTGTGATCTATTTCAACATATTCGGGATTCACGTGGCTTAGCAAGTATCTCAGACATTCCTACAATTATGTTTGAAGATAATTCAGCTTGCATTAAACAACTAAATGAAGGATACATCAAAGGAGATCGAACAAAGCACATATTGCCAAAATTCTTCTATACACATGAACTCTAACAAAATGTTGACATTAACGTACAACAAGTTCGTTCATGTGATAATCTAGCAGATTTACTCATAAAGTCACTACTTACAACAACATTTGAGAAGTAATATTAGAATGCGGAGATTGGGAAACTTGTTACATCAAGATGTCAAAGTGTGACGTGTTTTATTTAGAGGGGAACTGTACTCTTTTTCCTTCATCAAGGTTTTTATCCCACTAGATTTTTCCTTACAAGGTTTTAATGAGGAAGTTAATCTCTGTAATAACTCAAATTTGACAATAAAGGGTGAGTCTTGTAATAATAATTCTCAAATAAGGACTACAAGTAGTACACGTAGTATACTATGTAGTTGCCAATAATTAGGTGAGTTACTAGTTTATCATCACATGCTCACAACAGTGTAAATTTTATCCTATAAATAGGACATCAAAATTTATTTTAAAGAACACATATAAGAGAAAGAACACAAGTAATCTCGTTATCCTATCTATCCTTCATAAACTTAAGGGGATGTATTCAATATTGACTCTGTAGTATTTTTTGTAATTTAAAAATTCATGGGAATTCAATTCTGATTTTAAATTATCTAATAAAATCTGATGGTATTCAATTTGGATTTAAAACAAATTGTCAAAATCCGACGGTATTTAATATTTATTTTAAAATATACTTTTAAATCTGACAATATTCAAATATAGATTGATTTTATTAGATTTTGTGATTTGAATGATTCTATAAGATTTTAACATCATTTTATGTATAAAAAAGGTTATACAAATCTTTTTTTTTAACAGAGAGATTCTCAAGATTGCATAATAATATATACATAATATATTATTTCTTACATATTCTCTTGTCTTTATAAAAATTCTGTCAATTTTTCTTATCATCAAGGGGACTCTTCCAAAAGGTACACATCTCATTTTATATATTATTGCTAAGTTATTTGTTTTTTCTATTTGATTGCGTGTATATATTCTGTTATTGATCAATGTTTTATATGAACATATGAATAGTTGGTGTTTGATGTTATACTATAGAGGGACTCAAACCATAGTTATATTCTCTTTACTTGTTATTTGTATATATATTATTATATGAGACAAAAAAAATTATGAAAGTTCTATGTTATCGTATTTATGTGTTTTATAACTTGCACATATATAATATAATAGATGTGGGTGACACATAACAAGATGGAAAAAAAGAGTTTCTTATGAGCAGTGGACCAAACAAGAGACCAATGTACTGTTAGAGTAGATGGTTGATACTACAAGTCGAGGATGACACGATAATAGTTGTATTTTTAGTAAGCAAAAAGTTGAGGAAAGAATACTTCTCATTCTTAATTCAAGACTTGGTTGTCAAAAGAATTATAATAATTATCAAAGTCGGTTGAGATGGTTTAAAAATAGGTGGTTGTCTTATTCAACCCTTTTACGATTCAGTTCTAGCTTTGAATTTGATCCAACTACAAAGACTTTTACTGTTGCAAATGAAGTATGAGAGGACTATCTAAAGGTGATTTAATACATAATAAGTTGATTTTTATAAAGACAACAAAAAAATATTAATTTACTATTAATATATATTAGCAAGAATTACTACATCTATATAGAAACATCATATATGATTCTTAAGTTATACCGATCATAATAAAACATCAAATCTAGGCAAACATCATAGTCCATTTGGTGCAAGACTGCATGTGTCTGATGTAAGACTATCATGGATCTGTAAATGTTGTTGCTATATATTTTTTAATTTTAACAATACATTTTTTCTTTTATAGGAATGGACAATGAACAAATATGGGAAGAAAAAATGGCTAAAGATGAAAATGAAGAAGAAAGTGAAGATGAATTGTATGATGCAGTTAAGTATATATTGATGATAATTAATGCAATAATGATTATTTTGAGAAATAATATGTTGATGCCTCAACGCATTGAACGCTCATTTGAAGACGACCGATCACTAGAATTGGATATCATTTTATCGATAACATACTAAAACAAGATCCACATAGTTCTCGAGAACTACATAGAATGTATCTAGATATTTTTCTCAAGTTGTCCACTATTATACGAGAAGGAAATCATTTGTAAGATACAAGATATGTATCTATCGAAAAAATGTTAGCTACCTTCTTGATCATTGTGGGACATAATGATCGATATTGTAATGTTCATGAAAGGTTTGATCGGTCACATTATACTGCTAGTCAAAACTTCAATAAAATCTTTAGGGTATTGAATACTATAACACCATAAATGATGGTAAAGTCGGGAGGAATTTCTCCTAAAAGTTTTGAAAGTACAAGTTTCGACCCTTATTTTAAGGTATCATTTTTTATAGAGTAAATTGCAGTTTGGTGGTCTGAATTAAAATATTTTTACATTTTGATGACCGGTGTATTTGACTCAACACTTTAATAGCTAAAAAAAATATTTTAAAAGAAAGTGGGGATTCCGCTCGAATTCATATTAACGGAGTTAACATTGTTGGTAATTATTTTATAAAAATAAGGACAAGAACGTCTTTTAAGAATAAATTAGAAAAGAGAGAGATCATTTTTTTTGATTTTTTTAAAGAAAATAACTAATTCCATTAGTTTTGTCAATATGAATTCGAGCAGAAGTCTCATCTTATTTTAAAATATTTTGTTTAGCTATTAAAGTGTTGAGTAAAATACATCGGCTATCAAATTGTAAAAACATTTTAGTTCAGGCTCTCAAACTGCAATTTACTCTTTTTTTATAAATATATTTACTAGTTAGATAATACTAGTCTTATCTTCATAATAATCGCCTTAACAATTTTTTTATATCGGACTGTATGGGTGCCATTGATGGAACTCATATTCCAGCTATGGTAAAAGGTCGCGATATAAGCAATTACTGTAATCTTCATGGTATTCAATCTTAAAATGTTTTGGCTGCTTGTAATTTCAATTTAGAGTTCATTTACGTGCTTAGTGGCTAAGAAGGTTCCGCACATGATTCAAATTTGTTAAATGATGTCTTATAAAGGAGAAATGGACTTGAAGTTCCTTAAGGTAGTTAGTTACTTTACTGTACTTCTTTTATTAATTTCTACGAGTTTGTAATTTTTATTATATGTGTCATACAAATTTATATAAATATATCATAATTACAGGAAAATATTGTCTTTTTTATTGTGGATTCCCTAACTGACACTAATTTTTAGCTCTTTTACGTGGTGTTCAGTATTATTTGAAAGATTTTGATGGTCAAAGCCGTCATCCTAGAAATGCGAATGAGTTATTCAATATTCGCCATGCATCACTAAGGAATGTGATTGAGAGAATATTTGGTATCTTTAAATCAAGGTTGACTATTTTTAAAGTTGCACCTCAATTTTCTTTTCAAAAACCAGTAGAGTTGGTATTAGCTTGAGCTGGACTGCGTAACTTTTTATGAAAAGAATGTCGCTCTAATGAATTTCTAGTAGAATTAGTGGATGATCACAATCTCTATACTGAAGAAGAAAATTTTGAATCAAATAATTCAAGCTAGCAACAACAAAGAATGAATGTTAATACTTGGAGAATAAACATCGTTAGTTCTATGTGTAATGATAGGCCACCCGGAATTCAAAATGAAAATGAAGAGGATAATTTCAAGGAGTAAATATAGTGATAATGGAACATGGTGAATATGTTTAATTAAAGATTTTATATTCATATCGAATTAACAATAAATAAATAGATTTTTTTTACTAATTTGGCTTATATGCCTTACAATGTGAGTATCTATTCTAACAAATCTCGATGGTGAGCGAGAATCGAACTCAGGACCTGGTATGACAAGAGATAAACCCTTACCAATTATTAACGGATTAATTTGGTGATAACCGATTTCGGGGAGGGTTGTTGAAATTTTGGTGATGATTGGCGGTGATTGATAATGATTTTAGGGCTGAGATTGCTTAGGTTGAATAGACAATAACACACAAGATCATGAGAGGTCTTGAATGCCAATGACAGTTCGATAACCCTCGCAATGTGCCTACGTACCCTTTTTATAGGGATCAAACCCCACATAGTTCTTGTGGAGCACGAAACCTAATAGAATTAGATTTCATTCTCCGAGTCTGATTTGGTCCACTACTTTAGATACACCTGGGCTTGGGTCGTCGAAATTCAATTACGTATGAGGAATGTGATAGTTAGGTTATCGGTCCGATATTGTTGTGAACCGGCCTAGCCTGATCCATCACCCCTCATATCGTAACCTTAACGGGCTAACCCTCCAGAAATCTTATCCACAACGATGGAACTAGATCCCCTAATTGGGTGGAAGCCCAATTAGCCTGAATGGAACCTAGCCTTCATAAAAGATATAATTAATCAAGTCTTCAGAAAATAGCATATTGTTTATGGGCTAGGCCCAATCTTCACAAGTTTTTTATCGCATAGCTTCTTCGAAAGATAATGTACACATCAAGTAAATATTAGGCGAAGCTACATAGTTAAAGATACTCAAGTCCATACGCATATCAACCTAGGCTCAATATCGTTCAGTATGTCAGTCTAGTCCCGTGATTCAGGCGAGGCTAACAGAAATGTCTGCCAATACTCATTTCAGTCATTAAATAGTCATAAGATCAGACGAGGTCAACGTAAATATGTTAAGGCAGATTTTGCCTATAACATATTAACTCATTTTTTATTCACTAATTAGTTACCACTTGGCTTATTATGTATGGTTTATTTTATTTGTATTCTGAGATTTTTATCTTTTGTTAGTAATCTTTTTTATTAATTTAAAACTATTTACATGTGTCTTTTAGTAGAATGTTTGTTTTATTTCAATATATCTTAAATAACAAAATTCTTATTCTAATTTATTTATATATTAATAAATCTGATATATTAATATAAATATTTATACAATATTATTGAAAAACTAACAGAATCTTGCTAAATTAGTTATTAAAATCCATATAAAATCCGCGTATACTCAATTAAGATCTATTAAACTCAGCATGAACATTTTTTTTTGTCAGAACTCAGCATGAATATTTAAATCTATTAAAATCTATGAATTATTTATAATACATTAAAATCAATATCGAATACACCACCTTACCTATTAAGTTTAGTATTCTAATTAATATTTTATAATAAATTGTAAATATTTTGGACATTTTCACGATATATTTAATAATTAAAATACAAATTTATTCATTTTTTATGCAATAAATCTATTCATTTAATCACAGATTTGAAAAAATTTCAAAAAATAACTTTTGTGCATCTCAAAATAAAATTTTCAAATCTAGTTCATCCTTCATATACCAACAATAAATAAAAACTCGATCATCCTGCCACTAAGAATCACACTCCCAACACTAAAATTTACAAATCCACTCACTTGAATCTCCACTCCAATGCAAAAACTCTAACTCGGTATCACCAACTCACTGATTCACCATCATCAACAATGAAGCGGGGCCCACACAAACACTCACCATCATCGATCGGAAGACAATCAATTCCGTATCTAATCTGTGCTGCCGCAGTTTTCACTCTCTTCATTTTCGCCATTCAATTCACTTTCTTCACTGGTTCTTCTTCAAACCCTAGCTCTTTTATTATTATTATTATTATTATTATATTTTTTTATTTGTTTATTTTTGTTAATTGTTAATATTGCAGGTAAAAGTAAGATCGAATTGGAAGATGTTGAGATCTTATCGCATTTTCAGTCCACTGTTCAGCAATGCATTGTATGTTTGCGATTTTAGCTAGCTTATCGTGATTTAGTCGACATTGGTGGATTCAATTGTTTTCGTGTTTATAGAATTGAGCTTAGCTGTGTGTTTGTTGAATTGTTCGGTTTGTAGTGTTAAGTTGAGATAAGTTAGTTCTGTTTTGTGATCGTTAAAGAAAAATTAATTAATTGGTGTTTAAAGTTATTTATAAAGTATCGTTCTTTACTTATGAGTGGATAGTTAGATTTAGTTCAATCAGTAATGTATAACTTACAAGTTATCAAGATTAAAGAAATAACGAAGAAAAATGAAAAAGCTCTGGAATGTTATATGTTGTAAGAACAATATATTGAGTCTTGTAAAGTCAAGATTAGATCTTGTAACAAGTGAAAATAATAATTTTGTACTGCGTTTTAACTTTATAACATTTAATTTAATTTATATANAGATCTCTTAAAGACAGAGTTCGGGAAAGAAATTGATAGTCATGATGTTGTCATACGAGACAATGAAGCCCCGGTTAATAATGTATATAGCTTTTTTGAGCTAGTGTTTCATATTATGAGAGTTATAACTCATGTTTTGGCAATTTGTTTAGTATCACATATGCATTCTTTCACCTGCTTNTATAAGTAGGTTTGACCAACTTTAAAGCTAAAACAAAGGGGGACATAGTTATGCAAGCTTTATATTTTTAGTGCTTGGTGTTAATAGAATCCCTCAAAGCTTGCTCGGCAAGGGAGATTCACTAGGTATGTTTGTTTTGGTTTTGCTAAAAATCCNTCAAGTAAACTCACTCCATGCCTTTATATAAATAATAATTTTAAGTTTTGCAATGCTTCATTCCATCTCCAATTTCTTAATATAGCTAAGAAATTTTTCCTAAAAAGTTTTGCATCTGTTTTTAGATATTGGTATTAACTTTTTTCTAACAGTAAATCTTTATTCGGCAACTGACATGTGAAAATTGGAGTAATGTATAAGCATTTTGTATTTTAGAATTATTTAGGAGTTGGTGGGAACCATGCAAGTTGGCCAATAGGGTTAATAACTCAGCAAGTTGCTAGTTGGTTAAATAATTCAGCATGTCTGGTTCTATGAAAAACAGGTCGAAATTATTTACACGGTGAGTCAGAGTCATGTCATGTTTTATTATGTTCTTTTGTGTGTTAAGTCAAATTAAAACAAATTCTAATTACTTTGGGTTGATATGTTTCCTAATCCCAGGCAACGATAAGTAATCAAGAAACAAAAGTTGGTAGANATGTGACAAGTCATTTAACATACAGAATCTTGTTTCTGGTCCACTTTAATTATGCATGGCAGATATATTATTAGATTGGTGCCTTGTTGGGTATGTAATGACAAGTCTTTCAGTGTTTGAATGGCTGTTTAATTTTGTAACTTAAATGTCGCTCCCTGTTGTAGGTATTTCTTTGCNATGTTCTTTTGTGTGTTAAGTCAAATTAAAACAAATTCTAATTACTTTGGGTTGATATGTTTCCTAATCCCAGGCAACGATAAGTAATCAAGAAACAAAAGTTGGTAGATACTCTTGTAGGTATCCCTGAATGCATGTCTATAATTATGTTAACTAGTAATCAAGTACCGAGTATCTTGGCATATGCCTTTTACATACAAACCTTAAAATGAACTACCAATTATAAACAGTTCCGCCAAAATTACTTAAGTAGTTTATTTTCTCCTGCAGCCGATGAGGTACTCATTATTAAAAGTGTCACCCACAGGGACTTCAATGCAATGATAAAGGTACACACTCCATGACATATAGGAGAGGAATGTATGATATTAATTTTAGTAAAATTAGGCAAAATATTTTTATCCGTTGGGTAACTTAGATTTCAGTCATTTTCATTTTAGTTTAGCGATAATTGTGTAATACCTGAAGAATGAAGGTTCACAACTGTATATTGAGTCTTCTTCTGCTCTATGAATATTCTGCTACTTCATGCGACTAATCTTTTGCAAGTGCATCATAAAACGACATAGAGCCCACCTCTCTTGGCTCATATTTTCCGTACTCTTTTCCATAAACAAACAAAAGGAAATATGTTGAGTTAATTTTAACATGGGCTGGTGGTTCTTCCAGATCGTGCTAGCTATTTCACAGTATGGGGGAACAAATCCTATGCATATCTAACAGTTTCTGGTATTAAATATTGCAGAGTATTCCAAATCCAGTTTATCTCTTCCAGGGAATTGTGTTGCGCAGAGGTGCCAAAGGAACTGGAATGAAATCCATCGAACTAGCACTTTCTATGTGTGAAATTGTTGACATATATGGATTTACTGTTGATCCTGGCTATACCGAGTGGTAAGTTCATATTTTCAAAAAACAATTACATTGAACCAATCACTTGTAATATATCTTGCTCCTTAGTCATAAGTGAAGATGTTTACAGGACTCGGTACTTCTCCACCCCAAGGAAAGGGCACAATCCACTTCAAGGAAGAGCCTATTACCAACTTTTAGAATGTCTTGGTGTAAGTTACTTCAACCTGNATTGTACTAGCAGTATGGGGGAACAAATCCTATGCATATCTAACAGTTTCTGGTATTAAATATTGCAGAGTATTCCAAATCCAGTTTATCTCTTCCAGGGAATTGTGTTGCGCAGAGGTGCCAAAGGAACTGGAATGAAATCCATCGAACTAGCACTTTCTATGTGTGAAATTGTTGACATATATGGATTTACTGTTGATCCTGGCTATACTGAGTGGTAAGTTCATATTTTCAAAAAACAATTACATTGAACCAATCACTTGTAATATATCTTGCTCCTTGGTCATAAGTGAAGATGTTTACAGGACTCGGTACTTCTCCACCCCAAGGAAAGGGCACAATCCA
>QRFB01022358.1:0-17417 GCA_008931105.1 Oenanthe javanica | reverse complement strand
CTGTAAATATACGAGGGGAGGGTTCAAATTCGAGATTTTTATAAATTTGAGCTACGATACTATGTAGATGGCAAACTATTCTGTAATCCCAAGTCACCAAGGGAATTTTATGCAGCTAACATAAAAATTATCCTTTGATTAAAGAAATGAAATGCTTGGTTAATTGTCAACTCAAATGATATGTAAGTTGAAATGCGTTTATGTGAGACCTCTTTTTGTACACTTTGGACTAAAATATGATGAAAACACTTATCCGAATAATAAAATGATGAAAACTATGAGAGGGAAGCCTATATAAAGCCCAACCCTCCTACCTAAACATTCCCCCCTACATTTTCATTTTATCAAATCATTTCTAAGAATACAAGTATCAGCTATAATATGAAAAAGGCTGGCCTAAGATTTTGGTTCTGCATAATATTATTCTTGGTTTCAGTAACATGCTATGAAGCCCGTCCCCTCGAATCGTTTACAAGTAAGAGGAAACAGGCATTGGCTGAGACTGCCAGAGAAATCATAAGAGTGAGCCTGCGAAAACAAGAAATGAATAACGAAGGTTTTTACCAGACTAGTCGGCTAAGCCCCGGAGGTCCTTNAGGCATTGGCTGAGACTGCCAGAGAAATCATAAGAGTGAGCCTGCGAAAACAAGAAATGAATAACGAAGGTTTTTACCAGACTAGTCGGCTAAGCCCCGGAGGTCCTTATCCCAAACATCATTAGCTTCTGTTCACAGGTGCAGGGGTTGCTGATGATAATTTTTCATAAATAGGAGAAAACATGGTGTGTTTTTTAACGTTTCTTCTTCGCTTTTTTAAAGAATATATGCCTTGAATGATACATGATCAATTGATAGTGATTGAGATGCAACATATTGGTCGATAATGATAAGTGATAAGTCATGACCATGTGCAGCTCAAAATATTTTAACTTGCACCGAGATTTCCTACCGTGCAACTTAATACGTACTATTTTAGTTATCATCCTTCTATATTGTTTATAACAAAATTCGAATGCATGAAAGTACTTAAAAATTAAGTAGAAGGTTGGGATGAACTAAAATTGAGTTATGTGAGATTGCAAATAAGGTGTTTTCGTTAAAATATTTAGCATCTTCGAATTATTTCTCCTATTTATGAAAAATTATCATCAGCAACCCCTGCACCTGTGAACAGAAGCTAATGATGTTTGGGATCAGGACCTCCAGAGCTTAGCCGACTAGTCTGGTAAAAACCTTCGTTATTCATTTCTTGTTTTCTGTTAATCTTCACGTTTTGCAGGTGAAGATTCAGTCATCAATCAACAATCTTGTTGCAGAAACTAGCATTCCATTGTCAAAGTTATGAAACTTATCAATAAAGCAAGAACATATGAGAGAGATACAGAGAGATTGAGAGAGAGATAGAAGAAGAGAGAGAGAACAATTCTATTGTGTCATAGTATTGAACTCACTGTAATCACACATATACATTGAGTTTATATTTGATCTAAGAATCTAACAGAATGAACAGCTGGTGTAACAAACTAATGAGCTGGCATAACTAACTAGTGAGCTGGATGATGATGTGGCAGTCCAGGTGGTGTAACAACTGATATATCTGAACTAGATGTGTTAACATTTTCGCATGCTCACTCTTGTGATTTCTCTGGCAGTCTCAGCCAATGCCTGTTTCCTCTTACTTGTAAACGATTCGAGGGGACGGGCTCCATATTCGAATGATTTTGCCGCTTATGATTCAGAAATAAGCTAAACTCAAACATCATGCTTAAACTGATATCAGTAAACGTACATCGTTTGAAAAACAATTTGAACTTTTAAGTGAAGATAAATTTTAATATTTTTCCGTATTACGATAATAATTCGAATTGTATGTCAATATTTTAATTATTGGAAAAATAAAATATTAAAATATTAAAAGAACCATGGTTTATAAGATAGTATATGGTAATAGATAGATGGTCTTAACTGATAACATCTCTAAAGAGTGTTCTAGTGATGCATATAGTCATTTGGAAAACCAATATTTACCCCTCGGTTTCACATGATCATCTTGCGAATATATGTCAACATATGCCCTCTACAAAAGGATCATGTGTAGACTGATGATCGAGCACTAGTGGATCAATGGGAGTCTAAAAGAAAGCACTGTCCAGTGCCTCCCAACCTGAAGTAGTTTGTTTATGGGTTTCTCACTTGACTGCAGCAAGTTTTGTCATTACAGAGCATCCATTTCTGTGGCATTATACTAAGAGATGACTGTAAAACTTTAACGAGCTAAACTAAGCACAGTAAGATATAATATTATTGCAAATTTATCTTGAAGACTTGAACTGCCAAACCACAATTGATTCGATAAGACCCTTACCATTATCAAATGACCTGCTCCAAAATTGACAATAAACTCTACCGATTCCGAAAAGGATCATACCTTGTGATTAATGCTTCTTGTTTCAATGACTAGAACAGTTCTTGCTTTCAATCTTTTGAACCACTTCCCCGGAATGACAATAAGCTGGCTAGTAATAATCAGTTCCATAAACAGAACATTCGTAATTGATAACAGTCTCCACTCCATGAGATTTGCTAAACCGAACTATATAGCACACGGGAGAATAATGGAAGTCGGTTTTATTTCAACAGCAGCATTAGCTCTAAATTGAAAAATGCCAAAGTTCATTTTAACCATTGCGATCTACATTTTTAAGCTCAAACTACATCAAATTGAAGGCAACAATGACAATGTACCAATAAAAATATTACACTATTAGCCAAGTCAATTTTATAGGTCTTGATGATGATCAAGTACCTCGTCATGTCACCATAATTATTAATGTGCGTTTTTTGACCACCTTGATACTAATGTTACTTAAACAGCAAAATCCTGAGCCCTCTGGGAGCAACACACTCGTTAACAAATACAATTTTGATAAAAATTTGCAAAACCAGAGGTGCAAAAATTGTGGCAGTAGTACTCAGACTCTAAGAACTCAAACTTCTTTAACTCTGATTAGCAAACTTGATACCCTTCTCAATTGAACTTCTCAATTCGGGTAAGAGAGCTTCCAATCCTTGCTTTTCGTAGTCTGAAAGAGCACCCAATCCAAGGACTTCCTCCACACCATTCTTTCCAAGCCTCACCTGCAGAGCAAGAAAAACTCGCAATATTAAAAAACTAACATATGAAGAAAGTCCGTAATATAGATGTTATTCTAACACTCCTGGTTTACTGGATGAGTTGTAACAGAGTAAATTGAGAAACAACTTTCAAGACAAAGGATCTCAAAAATTGACTATGCAATCATATTAAGCAAGAATTCAAGAGTGATGCCATTTGGGGGGAGCAAAGATTTATTTTACTCCCTCCGTTCCCTTTTAGTTGTCCCTTTGACTTATTACGCTATTTTAATGGACATAAAAATATAGTTCGAAAAATAAATTGTCAAACTATATTTTTTATACACGTTAAAATACACATAAAAAGTCTAAGGGACAACTAAAAGGAAAGGGGACGGAGGGAGTAGTTTAATCAGGAAAAAGACATTCAGACAAACAGGGCATCACAAATTAATTAGCCATTTGTCACAGTGACATGTTATGTAATTATAACACTGTACTTTTACTATAATGATAGAAATAAAACAAGAGGATGGTACCTTAGATGCAAAGAATGGTAATTCAGTAATGCTCGACTGTACAAATGAGCATTCAACAACATCTGGAACTCCATTAAGTCCTTTCAAACAAGCATCGNTATTACGCTATTTTAATGGACATAAAAATATAGTTCGAAAAATAAATTGTCAAACTATATTTTTTATACACGTTAAAATACACATAAAAAGTCTAAGGGACAACTAAAAGGAAAGGGGACGGAGGGAGTAGTTTAATCAGGAAAAAGACATTCAGACAAACAGGGCATCACAAATTAATTAGCCATTTGTCACAGTGACATGTTATGTAATTATAACACTGTACTTTTACTATAATGATAGAAATAAAACAAGAGGAAGGTACCTTAGATGCAAAGAATGGTAATTCAGTAATGCTCGACTGTACAAATGAGCATTCAACAACATCAGGAACTCCATTAAGTCCTTTCAAACAAGCATCGGCAAATAAAGCTCCTGCATAACTGTAGAAACATAAACCAATGTTACATGTTCTAAAATATCTTTACAGAATGTCATATAACAGGAATGACAAAAAGAAACAAGTACCGTGGGGAAAAAAATAATTTTTAAAAAATAGGTCAGAATTCACAAGTACTTGCAAAACATCTACAGCAACTTATAAGCAATCTAAGCACACAAGTCCTTAAATTCCTATAATTTAATTTACCACCACAATAATCTACACTTATACAATATGAAACCTAAAGTGTACATTATTGGACTGTATTGCACACTGCACAAAACAAAACATATGGAGGGAACTCCAGACGTCTCTTCAGCTGATGGACATAATTTCTGTTACACATGAATTTATCCAAGCCATGTCACAAACTCTAATGAAGGCTCTATTTACTTAAAATACCCCGATACTAATCCTTATGTGCAAGTGTAAAGTTGCATATCAGTAAAATATATTAAATTACATCTGACAGCGGTCAAATATTATTATATTTACTTACGCCATAGAGAGTGTAGCTGAACCCTTTCCAGCCTTGGCTTCCACAACTTCTGTCCCACCATCTTGTGTACGCTTTGTGAGAGCTGTAAGTACTTCATCAGACAAGTTCGCTGTTGGTGTAGCCTATTGGACATGACATATAAACATAATAACAAAGGGACAATAAGACTAGTATTCTGAACACTTAATTTTTACAAAGGCATCAAAACAAAACGAGTTATTTACCTGTGAAAATAACGGGAGAATCGTTATGCCCGCATGACCGCCAACAACTGGCACATTTACCTCTGAAACAAAGAATTGCAAGTACACGAATTAATCTTCAATGTAAGAGCAATTAAAGAAAGCTTAAAAATCATCAATTAGTTATCAGACTGGATACCTGCAACATTAACATTGGCTTTTCCAGCATAAAAAGTCTTAGCCCTAACTACATCAAGTGTTGTCACCCCAAAGAGTCTCTTCTCATCATAAGTCCCTGCTTTCTTGAAAACTTTGGAAGCAATCGGGACCGTAGAATTGACAGGGTTACTGATCATATTGACAAGAGCCTAGAATTCAAAAAGATACAATCACATCAAGAACAAAAGAAGCTTTACACGTTAATCACAAACACAATAAGAATATAAACTAAAAAAGACAGCATAAAAACACGCACATTGGGACAATACTTAGCAATTGCTGTGCACAGCCCCTTGACAATACCAGCATTAATGTTGAAGAGATCATCACGAGTCATGCCAGGCTTTCTTGGAACACCAGCAGGAATAATGACAATATCACATCCCTCGAGTGCCTTACCTAACTGGTCTTCACCCACGTATCCAGTAACCTACAACACACAATTCATACCTAAATAAACAACCCAGAAACACTTAAATAGTTAAATGTAAGAGCAATCCCTCATTTGTATCAAGGTTTTGTTATTATTATTACTTAATATAAAAGTGTGCATTCTGCTACAATCAAAATTAATCTTATTGCATTTTAAAAAATATAAGCACTAGGAAGTAATTAAATACCTCGATAATAAATAAAATTATCTGGTTCCGAGAGTATTCATTTATCACGGGCAATATAACAGTAGCTATTATCAATTATTCACTTACTATTCAGTAAATTAGAAACCAAGGTAAAGCAATATACATAAACACACACATACATATATATAATCACTTAATTACATAGAAACAAAAGGCAATTTCACATACGCATACATACATGTGTAAGACAGAATCAATATATGTAGATATAGTAAGTGTGCGACTATATGTAAAGAGAGGGAGAGAGATAGAGAGAGGGAGAGGGAGAGATAGAGAGAGAGAGGGGGAGAGATACCTCAGATCTGGTGTTGATGTGGCTGACGTCAGCAGCGACACCAGGAGTTCCGGCGATATCATAGAGAGAGAGTTGAGAGACAAGGGGATTGAGTTTCATGAGAAGAGAGAGAGGCTGTCCGATCCCGCCGGCGGCGCCCAAGACGGCAACTTTACGGTGAGGCGCAGATCCCGATGAGAAACTACGCCCATTAAGTTGAGCTTTTCCTTGCCTGAGTGATGCCTGGATTGTAGATCTCAACATTTTATATGCCTCTTATGTATAACAGTGTGTGTGTGTGTGTGTGTGTGTGTGTGTGTGTGTGTGTGTGGAGTGGAAGAGAGAAATGGGTAGGTGCGATATATATATATATATATATATATATATATATATATATATACGAGGGGGATAGGCGGAGGATACAGTGTGAATGAAGTAAATTTATTTGGGGTTTCCTTGTCAACGTTGTTTAGCCTTTACTGATTTTAGATTTTTTTAGACAATAATTAATCTTTCTTCAAAATATCGTTTGAGATTGTCAATAAAAAAAAGGTTAGAATTTCTAAATTAATTTTTTTTTTAAATTATAATTATAATTAATTTTATATTAATTAATTATAAAAATAATAAATAAAATAGACCCCTACATTCATATCAATTACGACAATTAAATTTTCATTTTATCACAGCAATACTACTACATTATTTACGAATTTTTTAAAAACAAATTTTACGAACCGTAATATTAATCTAACTTTCTTTAAAATTTAATTAAGCCCGATTTTAGTTTTACTGTGTTCGACCACTTTATCCCGTTCTAACCCATTTAAAAAAAAAAAAATTGAAAATACTTTAAGCTATTTATGTATTATACTTTTTGATAATTAAAATTAATTAAACCTAAATTTTAGTTGTCAAATTTGCATAAATTAATATTTGTAAGTTATTTTATTTTAGTTTGTTAGACTTATATTCCCTCCGTCCCGATTCAAGTGAATTTTTATCATCAATTTGATTAAATTTTGACTGAAAATCAGATATTATTCTTTTACAATTTTCAAAAATAAAAAAATTACATTTTAAAGTAGATTAAATGTATTTTCTAATAATATATATTATATAATTTTTTATAATTATATAATTTATATAATTTTAAGTCAAAAATGTCAAACCAGACGCTTGAACCGAGACGGAGTGAGGATAAAGTTTGAAGAGACATGCGTTTCTACTTTTGTTTTGGGCCCTGCATATTGTGGTTCATGATATCTGCTTTATGCCTCGGCCACTAAAAACACTTATTAAATAAGATTGCTCCACCTTTTCCATGAAAAAGAAAAAGGAAGAAATAAATGAAAACGCAGACGAGAATTAATAAATACTATAATTTAATACAAATAATATCCATTCACGTTACGAAGTCCCAACTGTAATCTCAAACCTCTTATTATTTATTCCCAGCATTTTTTTAAGCATCAGATACTCTGAACAAAATTTAAGAATAAATTTTTAGAAGCCTTGTAGTTTGTTAAATACATTTTTTACTGTTACATGCCTGGATCCATGTCTGCTTACAACCCGGTTATTCGGTATATAACACCCGATCCACCTTCCCAGACCTGATCCCCTATTAGCTTTTTGCCTTTTTGCCTCAAAGGTAATGGTGAAAAAGTTCTGAAAGATTGACCGAGACAATTGTTTGAAAGGGTATTTTAGATAATCAATTCATAACCCGTATTAACTGTGTGTTAGGTGTTTTCCTTAACCAAACAGAGGCCTGTTTTGGTTAGAGAGAGTTTTGCGCATACACAGCTAATTAGAATTTTCCCATTGGTATTTGTGACTTGGAATGAGTTTTCTCTGTAAACTTGCCAAATAAATTCGAATCTAACCATAATATATCTTGACTTGGATTAAGTAGGTAGGTACTCAAATTATAAAAATCAAATGATTTAGAGTAGTAGAATGTTAAATGCAAATGATTATAATCATTACTATAATTTGAAATTAAAAATTATTTTGAGGGGAGCTTCATCCCGAAGCCTAATGTTCCGATAGATACCGGATCAAATACAAGATAATTCATTACTTTTTTGTACTGGGTTTCTTTTGTGATACAAGGTCATTCATTTTTGAATCCGTCATGTAAATTACTGATCATATGTACTTCTTCCACTCTGTTCATTTCAATGTAGGGGCCTGAGAGAATGTGTTCGTTCAGCAGCTTGGTGGCTGGTGCCTTTATAGGGTACTTTAATCGGACCCTTATATCATTAGTATTGTGAAAAAGGCTCTTTATGAAATATAGAGGGAAGTATTGTGACAGCCTTGCACAATATGTATATACTTTAGATTTCAAATAAAGGCATTAGCCTCATTTTGCAAGCTGCATTAGGTGATTATCAAGAAAAGTCATAAATTTTACTCGCCATATAAAATACAAGAACTTGAAGTGTACTATATTTGAGCCAAATTTATTTGGTGATGGATCACTTCTATTTGTACTTAACAGTTGGGTTTTTCAAATTCTTGATGAGTTACATGTATATTGCAATAAAATAAGATGTGTTATGGTGTCCCGTTTGGTATTACTATTGCAGACAGTTACAACAGTTTTTTGCTGAAAAACTGTCCAGAAAGGTGTTTGGTAAATTATAAAAATTGTTGTGTGGAAAAGCGCTTTTACTAAAAGCTGATGTTAACAAAAGCATATNGTTGTGTGGAAAAGCGCTTTTAGTAAAAGCTGATGTTAGCAAAAGCATAACCCCATATTTTCGGAAAAAACTGCTTTCAGTTTTTGCTGAAAATAGTTATCAGTTTCATTATCAAACCTTCCCAAAAACATTATTTTTATATATTATATCTCAAAATATGTATAAATCAAAAAAATTACCAATTTTCCTGACAGCACTTTTTTCTTACAGCACAGCAATTTTCAACAGCACTCCCAAACGGAGCCTATATCTCCTATTTTTTAAAATGAGATTTTTCTTATAATACATTCTTATATCAAAGTCTTTTACATATAAAAGGCTATTAGCTCATTTAAAATTGCACGTATTAGTTTTCAAGTTTTTCTGAAAATTAAAATGAGGCACATGCCTTTACACGGGCACTAATGCTAATTGATATTATATGCCAACGAGATTCCAGCATCCACGAGAGGTGCTAATTGAAATAATGCTGAAAATAACATTTTTTTTAATAATGAAAATATCATTTTTAAGAGGCATTGGTTAAAAATACCAGATTGTCCCAGCTCTGAATGCGTATTAGTAACCCTTTCCAATCTTTGGCGTAGGATTACCAGATTCCAAGTATGTATCACTTCTTCAGTTGCAAGTGAAACAAGGAACTAATCCGCCAGCAAGATCAAGTGAACAAGGACTAATCCGCCAGCAAGATCAACTATTATTGCATCACCCATTCTTCTACATAGTCTGGTGATAAGCCGATGAAAAGTGAATTGCCTATAATTATTTTCTGATAGATTGGTATTTGTGGTGAAAATATATAGTGTTTAGTGTTACCCAAACTTTGAATGCGTAATAGGCCTCTTATCCCTTTCCTAGATGCGTATTAGCTGCTGAATCGTATATATTACCCCTGCTATGTAGCTGTAATACCCTTTTCGGAGATGTGTAATGTAATACCCAGTTGGTGAATGCGCATTTGATCTTCTGGTATTTTTAACCAACTATACTGAAATTTGTTATTCTGCTCAATATTATTTAAAAAACTGTTATTTAGCTCCTTCATCGTTGCTAATTCCTCTAAAAGAACAATTAAGTTTTCAAGACTGACCAAACTCCAAAATACCCTAGCGGCCATAAATATTCTACATATAAACGCAACACACGCCCATATAAATATGCATACAAACTAAACACAATGGTTCTTTCAAAAGGCCTACATAATTACAACTACACTGCTAGTCAACAACTAGGAAATAACAATGTTGGAACCCAATTACAAGGAATTGAAACAAGGAGCCAGCATGATTTAAGCTCTGCGGAAGCATTGAAGGTGGTCAAGAACAAAAATTGCAACCTCAACAAAAATAAAGTAACAACACCAACCAAACATCATAGAAACATACATCTTTTGACAGTAATATTAAGAAGTGCCATTACAAATATTACGTACCAAACATATCAGCCAAAAGAAATTTCATTGTTATTAGTGCAACATCATGTAATGATAAATCTAGAGAACAGAGGCTATACCTACTAAATGCTTCCGCGAGGATAAAACTTTACAGCATGCTTATTAATAATGTCTTCCAGGCATATCCCTTTCAAGCATATCTCGGTTCTGGTAAGAATTTCCACCAGGCACATTTGCTGGGTAGTTTTGGTACTGGCTGTTTGGTCCTGGGCCAGACTGCGGAAGATAACCTTCATTATTTGGCTTGTTTCGGGGCTGGAAATTTCCAGCTCCACTGTTTGGAGGCACTCCGCCTCCCATGTAGTTCCCCATATTTGATGGCCCTCCTCCCATGTTCTGTGGGCCTCCCATGCCAGGCGGCCCTCCTCCCATGCCAGGCGGCCCTCCTCCCATGTTCGGTGGGCCTCCCATGCCAGGCGGCCCTCCTCCCATATTCGGTGGGCCTCCCATGCCAGGTGGCCCTCCTCCTATATTCTGTGGCCCTCCCATGCCAGGTGGCCCTCCTCCCATATTATGTGGGCCTCCCATGCCAGGCGGCCCCCCTCCCATATTATGTGGGCCTCCCATGCCTGGAGGCCCCCCTCCCATATTATGTGGGCCTCCCATGCCTGGCGGCCCTCCTCCCATATTCTGCGGGCCACCTCCCATGCCTGGTGGCCCTCCTCCCATGTTAGTAGGAGCAGGACCCTGCCGGTTCTGCTGCACGTTTTCTCTTCTTCGTTCAAAGTTTCTCGATCTATCAGAGTTGCGAGGTCGGTCATTGCGCCGATTTCTCTCATTTGCACGGGCATTATTTCGCACCCACTCCTCATGATACTTGGGGTCATATGGCACAGCTTCTCCATTAATAAACGGTTCCCCTGAAACAAGTATAAGTAAAATCGTTCAGCTTAACAATATGATGAAAATTCAGCATATGAAGATAATCCAAACGCTCTATGTAAAACAGTAAACTGCAGTTGTTGCGGGTTTATCCAGAATTCAAGACGATGAACACAATTTCCTTTTTACAAAAAAAATATGTTTGAATCATAATAAGTTGTAAACATGCACAGCTTTGAAATGATCATAACTCTCTATAGTTGCAAGTATTTTAGCACTTTTAGTACGCTATTCTCAAACAGAGGTTAGTACCAAGTATTTTAGTATTTTTGGTACAAACAAATGAAGAAGACAACGAAATAGTTCAAACTATCAATCACCTGTAGAAAAGATACAAAGGAACATGAAAGATACCAGGATATGTTCCCAAATTTCATTTAATAAAACCAGATACAGAAGGGCAAGAAAGGTACAAGTCCTTAAAGTATTAAAGCTTGATATTATGCTGTTAAAAAAACATACTATAGCTAACAAACATCCCTTAAATATTTTACCTCCATAATCTTTATTTTTAACATCAAGGTAGGAGTCAGGAAGCACCCATCGAACTTTTTCCAGCTCTGGTAAGGGAAAAGAAAATAAGAACTGTTTAAAACCGCATCAAATAAAGAAAAACAGAACAATTATAGACAATTACATGAATATATCAAACAAAACAATTAGATCAATAACCTTTCATCTTGTAAGAAAGTTCTTCAGAGATAAGTGCTCCAAATGCATAGTAATGTCGAGTTGATACTGAATATATCTTCATCCTCGCTTCTTGCTTGCTACAAAACAAGCCACACAGCTTGCATTAAACTATCATACAATACATAAGGAAAGCTAAAACATTGACAGTCAGTACTACATGGAAAATATGTTTCGACAGATATAAAAGCACACCCTAGATTGCCATTAGAAAGTTTACAAGAACCAACAAGAAGCTACCGTAGATAAAAACATACCACTTCAAAACATTACAATTCATCCACGCAATTACTATTTTCAACAACAAGTTACTGCGATATCATAAACTTTCCTGCTACAAGCCAATTTTGCATAGGAATAGTTATATCCCAAGCATAAACTACTCACAAAATAAATATGTGTGTTAAAATAGAATACCTTTTTAGATACTAGATCATAGCTGACTGTACTCTTGTAACTATTTGATTCAAATAAGCTGTCAATGAATTATACTCTTATAAAAAAAACAACTACATTTTTCGCAATGGTAAACACATTTTCCCACAATAATGTCAATAACCAATATACTTAACAACAATAAATTCAACAAACGTGTCCTGGAATAGGCTACAAAATGTTTCTTGGTGTTGTATTTAATTATATGTTCTCAACGCAAACTCATAAAACTTTAAAAGTAACTTTTGTACATCTGCTACTACAGAGATGAACAAGAAATGTAAGACACAAAAGCTATACGAAAGCATCACAAACAAACACACAAAATGAGATATTAACAATTATCTGAAGAAAAATTATACTCGTTTCGAAAACGAACTACATTTTATCACAGAGCACTATCATGAAATCAAGGCCAGACAAATTCCCCCCCCCCAATACAACCACAATAAAATTAACCACTACAGTAAACAACAAATATATATATATATAAGAAAATATCGCTCAGTACAGTATAATATTACAACTTCTCAACACTTGGGCAATATACTTCATAGCAAACAGAAATGTAATTAAACATAATACAAAAAAACACACACAACATAATCATATAAAACAAAACATTATCTTATACGAAACATTATCGAAAACGAAAACAACATCGAATACCTGCCGACAACAGTAGCTAGGGTGTTGATATAACTATCAATAATTTCATCTCTCGTGGGATCGCCTTCCGGCGCCTCCATCACAATCAACCAATGCTCAAAATCACATCCGTCGAGCAAAATCGTCTCCTTCGGGGGGCGATTAGACCAATTAGGGCTCGAATCGTTGAGCGACGACGTCGTTTGACGCGTCGCGAAGCATCGTACGGACGGAGACAGGCGAGAGAAGTTGAAGGCGACGGCTGCGATAGGACGGAAACGCGAGAGAGACGAGAGAGATGAGGAGGAGGGAGACTTGGTCGAGAGAGAGGTGAAAGAGCGAGAGAGGAGAGATTTTAAGTGTTGTTTGGTCAAGAGAGATGTTGAGAAAATGCGAGTCGCCATTTCTAGAGGAGGTGATAAAACCCTAGCTTGGAGTGAGATGATAGAATTAGAGATGTGGGTTTAGGTTCAGTAAATAAATCATTCATCAAATTATATGATATTTTTTTATCAAATACAGATTATTTATTTTCGTTCATAACAAAATGATGTTTATTATTTCAATGTAGCAAACTAAAAAAAATTAATTGAGGAGTCGTCAAGTAGGTAAGAATATTTCTGACCAAGCTGCAATTTGATAAATTTAGAGGGATAAACTTGATTTGGGTTCGATTGACAAGTAAATAATATCACAATAAATTTAATTGAAACCATATAAATTAATATATGTATTATATAATCCAATAACAGAAGTCATGAATATTGAAAAAAAATCAATTCACTAAATAAAATATAGAATATGGAGTGATGATAAAATATAGGGCTTTTTTAAAATATACCAATTTTTTTAAAAAATTACTTTTTTATTTCATATTTTGCAAAAACACGATTTTTAATTATATTTTTTTTTCAAAAATACGATTTTACAACCAATCCTATGCAACTAAAATAAATATCAAATACAATCACGAGTAACATCAATTATTTTTACAAAAAACTGTTACATTCGGTTGCATTTAATTACAAATCATATATAAAAAGTTGCATTTAGTTGTTTTTAATTGCACATAAAATTTTAAAAGATAAAAAAATTTAAAAAAATAGTATTTTTGATAATTACACTAAAATAAATTTATATAAATGATTTATATTTTATATATTGAATTTGAAGTTTGAATCAAATTAACTATCAAATTCAAGTACAGTGTCGTTTCAAATTTAAAATAAATTCAACATAAAATTGAATTGTTTTTAATTTATTTTTTGAAAAGAGTTATTTTTAATTTATTAAGTTAATGTAATCAATAAAAAATAAAATCTTTAAAGCATGATGAAATGGGGCTACAGTTTAGAGCCTGATGTGACGAAGCATTTTCTTTGGGTGCATAAACAAGCCCAGTGATTAACCCATATACGGAATACGGTATTCATTGAAATGCACCATATGGCACCTAAATTTGATGGGCCATGATCTCTCCTCTGTACCTGGTTTACCCTTTTGTCACGGATTGCGGTACGTAATCAACTAATATTTACTTAGATTAATTAATAATTAATTAAGTAAAATATACTGTCATATATAATTTGACAGTATGTTTAAAATATCACTTGTACTAAGATAGTCAAATCGTCAAGTAGATGACAGTAAGTATCAATAGTTACTGTCATGTGTAAATGAAATAAATGATTCATGAAGTAGAAGTTCATAAAGTGTTCATGCACAGCATAAATCAAATTTTTGACAGTAACGTTTTACATTCTGGAGCCTACGACAGCACATTCAAGTGACAGCAACTTTTGGAACAGACGACAACAATTATTCCTTGACGGTAAACTTGACGAAGAATGAAGACTCTATAACAACAAGTTTCACTGACAGCAACTATCCATTGACAGTAAACTTGACGGAGATTGAAAAATCAAGACAGCAAGTTTTCTAGCAGTAGCATTGACGGGGAGAGTTGACAGCATGTTTGGCGGGATGATTGATAACATGTTTGGCGGAATAGTTGACAGTACCTTTGGACGACAGCATATTTTAGAAAACTAGTGAGTCTGACAGTAAAGTATGCGGTAACAAATATGTTGTCACCAAAGTGAAACTAAAAATTGACAGTAACTTTCAGTGAAACTGAGAGTCTTTTTCAAGAAGCATACTATGTAAAGTCAATTCACAGATTCGTCTTGACATTTCTACCTAGTCTGTCAAGTCTACAATCGCAACTTGAGAAAAAGCAAGCATAAAGGTGAAACATGCTCATGGTGTCAAGAATGTCAAATCCTCACTGAGTACCTTTATCTACATTTGGAACGAAGACAAGACTTGAGAAGAAAAAGTGAGATTACTATTTCAAGTATTGTTCAGGAAACAATGGAAAGTGTACTTATAAGTGAGATATGTGTTTTAGTTTAAATACACACATCTCACAAACACTTTCCTTAACACACATACAACTGAACTTAATTTTTCTCAAGTATAGAAACACTAGCAGTCTCTTGTTATTGTATGTATTGAAGCTGGAAATATTTTCCAGTCAGTTGTAGCAATAAAAATTAATAAAATTAATTTTTGAAGTAAAACACCGTGTGTCTTTAGCTTGCTTGTTGTTTGCCTTGTAACTTAATATCATTGATTTGTTTGTTGTTAACAAAAAGTGATAAATTTATTAAGTTGCATTCAACACCCCCTCTTCTGCAACATTCATTCTGTTTAACAAGTTTCATCTCATTATTATTGTTAACTAAATTTTAACTCGTGTGATGCACAAATATTTTATTTTATTAAATAAATATTTTATTTTAAAATTATTAATATTTTTATAATTTTAAAAAATCTAAATATATTATAATTATATTAATTTTTTAACTTATTTAAATTATATATTTTTACAACATCTGAATTAAATATAAATAATAATATTATAAAATATCAAAAATAAATATGCACATCACATAAAATATAAATTTATATTATTAATATTTAAATATGTAAAATTTTATGATTCAAAATATTATAAACATGATTTTTTAATATATCAAACATATGTTTAATATATTTAAGATTATACATATTAGATTTCAATATATTTTTTATAAGATTTCTAATATTTTTATTTTATATAAAATTTAATAGATATTATGGTATATAAAATACAATATACATGTATCTGTTAATAATATGATAATATAATTATTTATTTGAATAAGTTTTTTTATGTTATTATATTTTCAGTGGTGTAGTATTAATTGCAATTTATAAATAATTATATAATATATATAATTTAAACCTTGCATCAATAAATAACAAATGTTACAATATTGCTAATAAGATTTAAACGTTAAGTTATTATTTAAAAATAAAACGATACATAATAATTATCATCATAATAATTTTTACATCACATTTTTTTCATACCAATGTATGACATGTTCTTTATTGAACGAAACATATTACTCCATATTAACACTTAATATGTGTTATGACAATTCAACTTGTGTAATAACGTTATTTTAGAAATATAAATGACTTTTAATTATAAAAATAGTTAACAGTAATCCCCAGTTATTAAAAAGTAATTCAATATAATTTTCTAATATATAAATTAATTAAATTTAAAAATGTATTAATATTTATTAGTTTATATTATTTTAATTTTAATTTGATTTATTTTATTTATCAAATAACATGATTCAAAATACGTGATAACGTGTTTTTGATATAGTATTATATATAATATAGTAACAAAATATAATGTATATTTAATATCTTAGGCTAAGGTTGAAATTGTAGTTAGGGAACCCAAATAATTATTTAAAAAAAATAATTTTGTCAATTCGATCTAAACTAATGAATTAATAAGATTTTTGAGTTATCGACGTGATAATTTATAATTATCACATCGATAATTACCATTAAAATATATAAAATAAAAAAATATTATTATTAATGTTATAATTATTAAGATTTTTGTAAGAAAATGACTATATAAAATGATTTCCTTCATCCGCTTCTAAAAGTTTAAAGTTTCATCAGAGAAACTAATTGATGGTTAATTAAATAATTTTCGAAATATTCTCAATATCATTTTGACTTTTTCTATTATTAATATTTTCTATTAATATTTTCTATTTAAAATGGCATATGTGATATCATTAAAAATATCCTCATTGCAAATATTAGAGAAGGATTAGTATTAAAGAAAAAATAATAAAAAATACATTAAAAGGAAGACAATTGAAAATAAATATTTCAAATTATGCATTTTATAAGAGATGAATAATATTAAATAGATTTTCTTCCAATTTTTATTTTATAATATTTAATAATAGCGGATCTTTTTCATATTTTTACTGATGATAAAAGTACAAAACTCAAAAATGCGTACAATAAATAAGTCAAAAACAGAAAATAGCATCCCGGTAAAAAAAAACCAATGCGACAATAATAGTATTGAGAATATTTCTTAATTTTATAAAAATAATACCAGTTATTATGGGATTATGTACATAATTTTATAAAAACAATTTTTTTAAAAAAAATCACATAGAGAACTTAACTCACACAGTCACACGAGCACGGTTGGATAGCTCAAGTGGTTGAGGGTTTATCCTCTGTCGTCCCAGGTCCTGGGTTCGATCCTGGCTCACCCCG
>QRFB01022357.1:4135-16765 GCA_008931105.1 Oenanthe javanica | reverse complement strand
GGGGGGAGGGGAATGCGCTTACCACATCGTGCAGGAAGAAGAAGAAATAATTTATTGATTTCGAGGTCCTTCCCATGATGTAAATCAAGAGAAGAGATATGGCCGAAAGCACACATGCAATGAGATTTGCTGCTGCAAAAAACCTGCACAAAATATAGCAGCGTTCTAAAAATATCCAGGACATGAAAAAATAGTCTGTAACAACAGGTCGAGGGATCGTCGTAGATTATGCAATTAACAAAAAAGGTATGGAATCTTAAATAGCTAGAACTCACTTGTAAGAAGGGGAATAACTATATTTGACATGAGCAGTGATACCATAGATAACAACAGTTTCTTTGCTGGTTAAAACGATGCATGAAGCTGCTAGTGTAGCGGCCATGGCAATGAATCTCAAGGATATTTGAGCTGCTTTTGTGTATTTTTGTACTTTAACAGCTATCATTTCTGCGCTCTTTCCCTCCTCAACAGTGTTCATCATTTCACAAGGGAAGAAAAAGCTGATAATTAGAAAGCAAATGAAATGATAAGAGAGTAACAAGGAGCAGAGTATCTGACTTGTGGGAGTTTATGCGAGTTATTTATAGAGAGACTCAGAGAGGATGGAGAGATAATTAAAGATGAGGTNGGGGGGGAGGGGAATGCGCTTACCACATCGTGCAGGAAGAAGAAGAAATAATTTATTGATTTCGAGGTCCTTCCCATAGTGTAAATCAAGAGAAGAGATGTGGCCGAAAGCACACATGCAATGAGATTTGCTGCTGCAAAAAACCTGCACAAAATATAGCAGCGTTCTAAAAATATCCAGGACATGAAAAAACAGTCTGGTAATAACAGGTCGAGGGATCGTCGTAGATTATGCAATTAACAAAAAAGGTATGGAATCTTAAATAGCTAGAACTCACTTGTAAGAAGGGGAATAACTATATTTGACATGAGCAGTGATACCATAGATAACAACAGTTTCTTTGCTGGTTAAAACGATGCATGAAGCTGCTAGTGTAGCGGCCATGGCAATGAATCTCAAGGATATTTGAGCTGCTTTTGTGTATTTTTGTACTTTAACAGCTATCATTTCTGCGCTCTTTCCCTCCTCAACAGTGTTCATCATTTCACAAGGGAAGAGAAGGCTGATAATTAGAAAGCAAATGAAATGATAAGAGAGTAACAAGGAGCAGAGTATCTGACTTGTGGGAGTTTATGCGAGTTATTTATAGAGAGACTCAGAGAGGATGGAGAGATAATTAAAGATGAGGTTATTTCCAAGATAAAAGGAAGAAAAATAAAAGGTGTTTTTGAAAATTGAAAAGAAGAGTACAAGAGAACAAAATAGTGGTACTGTGACCTGCTGATAAAGGTGTTGCTGGATATGGACGTGGACCCTCCTCTTGGATTCCTCTGTGTTTATAATTTAGACTCCTTTTGCATTATTATTTTTGCATAACTTACATTGTTATCAGTTGTGCTCCATTGCGGGCAGAATTAGAATTACTTAATATTTAGGCTCAAGTACGTGAATATTAATCATTCGTTCATATTTATCTGTTGTTATTCGTTCCGTTAGTGAACACAATTAATGTGCTTTTTCGATTTCTCGATAAATCGAAATGTACTCTGTTGAACGTAAATACAGTAATAAGAAGAATAGATTCACCTTATATTCTCGTCATTAGAACATGGCCTCTGCATTGCTCTACTACTACTATCTATACTCATGTTGTGTGTCATGGGTTTTAATCCTAGCTTTGGTTGTTTTACTACTCCACGGCTTCCACAACTAAAACAAAATTCATATTAGTATGTTCTCGGATATATGATTATAAAAGCAAGAAAGGTTGAGTTTATAATCGACACGACACGGCATGGGACGAGAGCAAACAATCTTGCAAGTCATATTACACACACACATTGATTATTGCTACGGTTTAGGAGGTTACAAGCTCCAACACTCTCTTATGCTCTGTCCCATCTCTATCAATGCAACAAATATGCTTTCTTTTCTAAATTTCCAAACCCACGCTCTTGTATATAATGCCAAACACTAGTTTGTTCAAACAAAATTCCCCATTCCTATTCATTTTTATTGGGAACTATTACAATCCTCCTCTCTTCTTTCTCATTTATTTTACATAAGAAATTCTTATGTTCTGTGTCGTCATGTGCTTGCCATCCTCACGTACATATTTTTTAAGAATCAGAATCATCAGATTGAGCAAGAAATAATATATAAGAATGAGAATAAGATATTAAAACAAATATATAATAAAATCTTCATTTCCATTTTCTTCGTATTGAAATATTAGGACTCTTTCATGTATATTTACTATTTTTATGATTTCAAAAAAAAAAAAAAACATAATCAACTTATAAATCATAAGTTTTTATTATAAAAATAAAAGAAATACATTATTATTGACTTACAAGTATGAGTTTTGTTTTATGGAGAATTTTAAATGAGTACTACTAATCGGAGAACATATGTTCTGCAATATATTATAAGCAGAATATAATGCAGGATATATATGTTCTCCAATTAGTACTTCATTTAAACTTCTTTATACAACTTTTATGGTAACAATTTGGTGAATTTTTTTTAGCCCGAGAACCGTAAAAACTTTCATTAAATTTTACAGAATCATAATAAAAAATGTAAAAAATGATTACATATTTTTTTTTATATAGTTTTGTAAATAAAGTTATAATTCTGCACTATTTTTTTCATTTTTTATTATGATTCTGCAAAATTTAATGAAAATTTTCACGATTCACACATTAAAAAGTTTACGATGCTATATATAATTTCAATTCTTAAGTTGGTGGATTTGAATTCCGGATTAGATTGACAGAAACAGAACCCAACCATGCGGTAGAGTCTTTACGATATGTCCCAGATTTAGAAAACTGAGAGAGAAGAGGAAAGAAAGGGTAAAAAATTAAAAAAATTCTTCTCAAATCATGCTTCCTAATTTTTTTTAAGAGAGAAGAGAAAAGAAGTAGAGAGTTTTTCCCCAAAATTTTAAAAATACATTTACTTACAATATATTTTTTATTTAATGAAAAGAAATATTATATATTGTAAATTATAATATATTTCAAACATTAATTCTTATTTTTAAGCATATTTCTATTAACAGTTTTACTCAATTCTATAAAATAATGGGGCCCAGTATTTTTTTAATAATAAATGAGTATAGTTATAAAATTGTTGTTAAACACTTGCAAATTTTTATTTCTAACTTCGAATTTTTATTTTTTGGTTCAGAAGTGGCCTGAATTCGAAATTTTATGGAGTAATTAATAAATACTGTAATATTACATTTTTATATTTTGTAGTATAAATGTATACAAAAATTATATATACTAGCTTATAACCCGTGCAAAGCACGAGAGGAGAGTAATAAATAATATATTATATATTATAAATGAATTAAATATTTAATTTGATTATTTATATTATTAATATTTTTTATGTAATGTTGTACATGTGATAAATTATTTTTGAATCATATTTATATTATGTGTTTAAATTCTCATTAATATATTGTTGTGACGCCCTCCAAATCCCGGGGTCTAGGTCTGGGGGTCACCAACCGATCAACAATAAAATAATATAAATTAAAGGCACACTGGCCCAATAATATATCAGAGGCGCACTGACCCCGCCAAACCAAGGATCGCTAACAGGTTATAGTATGAAATTAAGCAGCTGAAACTAAAAGTAAATCCAAATACTTTATTACAAACTCACAAGTAGCTTACCAACTCAAACCAAAAGTCTAGATATGTTTTAAGTCTAAATTTATTTTATTACAACTTCTATCGACAGACAAACTAAACAGCTACTACTTGGGAGGCCCAATGAGTGAGCGGTCCCCTAACTCTTCTCCGCCTAGCTCTGTGTGAATGGCTGGGACTGCTCATATTAACTGTCTGGCAGAATTTAATAAAAAGCAAGAGTGAGCCAAAGAAATGCTCAGCAAGTATATGAACAATTGAAATTAAATCAAGATATGAGATCTGTATAGAGAACGGAATATGAAACAGTTTATTATAAAAACTGAACAATAAAATAAATCACAGTTTATCTCAAACTGAAACAATGCAATATGTCATCAAAATGAATCAACTGTTCAAAATCAATATATAATAGCCAAACTGGCACTATGGATTGGATAATCAACACATACCACTATTGCCCCCTGATCAGGTTCAAAAGCAATAGGACTAGTTATGTAACACCACATAATCTAGATTTCAGTTAGGTACCATAGGCAAGTAATGTTAGCCTATAGGAAGATGGAATGGTTACCATATCCTCCTTAAACTCCGCTGGACCTACTCCACGGCCACTTACGCAATAAAACTCCGCTGGACCTACTCCGCGGCCACTTACGCTAAATAAATTCCAATCCAATAGAGCAACCCCAAATAAAATAAGGTATGCTTAGTTTCAAATACAGACCATATCCTCGTTATTTACTATGATAACTCTGGATATGATGTGTTTATTATAATCATCTTCCAATATTCAGAGTACGAATAATAAGTAGCTCTGATGCACAGAATAAAACAGGAATCATAAATAGCTCTGAACAATCACTATTTATCATGATATGAATAATCGAAACAGTAAAACAAAAGTGTTTAGGATGATTAAGGAGAAAATACTTGCCTGATATCGAAGCTGCCTAAAAGCTGGTAATGGGACGACTACACTGCTCTTTTAACTAATACTCCGCTCGCATCTACAAATAAAATAATCTAATTTAGATTCTAGTGTCTACCCATGCGGTCTAACAATAACGAATCTCAAATAATAATTAATAAACAACTAGTATCAATTAGCAGACAAGTAAGCATATAAATCATATAGCAGATAAGACTCACAAATTAAATAGCAGTCAAATAAATAAAAGTAGACTCTAAAATATTATTTGAGTTAAAGTGGATTATTATTATCCACTCCGTATAATTATTGGATCCCTAAATATTTAGTAAAATATTAATCCATATTTTTAAATAAATAAGGGAGTCTCAACTATTTATGTCACTTTCGGATTATTTTTAGGGTCTAAAACAAACTGACTCATGTAAAATGGGTAAAAGAGTAAATAAATAATAAATAATTAAAAATAAATAAATCATTTTTATTTCTCAAAATAATTAAATCCAATTATTTCTAACTATATTTAAATAATGTTTAATTAATTAAATTAATTGATTAAAATAAATTAATCAATCAATTTAAATTAATTAAATTATTATCTAAATGAATTAAAATAATTAAATCAAATCAAATTTTGAAATCAAAATAATTTATTTAAGTTTTAAAAACATTTTTCGAATTAAAGAATAATCTTTAAAATAACAATCAATTTGGTATAATTTAATAGCCAATTACTTAATAAAAGAAAATAACATATTGCATAAATTCCAGAAAAGGCTAGGCTGTATATAATTATAGGCAATGCAGAGAGCTGGCACAGATATGACAGAAATGTGACTGCAGATAGAGACAATAAAAGATAACATAGTCAGGTAGGTAAGATTGATGCTAGAAATAGTAACAATGCTAGGCTCAAGACTACATGATTATTGATTCAAGTTAATTCAAATATGAGCAGGTAACTACAGTTTTACTAAATACAAGTATGAATATATATATATATATATATATGATATTCAATCTTCACATAAAGCATGTACTTGTAAAGAATTACACGACTTGCTGGGAACAAAAGAGACATCATATAAAGAGTTGGAATATAAAATCAGAAGGTTAGAACAAGACGATCAAGATTTAAAACTATCCCTCAAGGAATTCCAGGAAGCTCAAATCACACAAGCAGGAAGTTCATCTTCAATGTCAAAGCTTCGGAACAAGCTCAAATGCTTGGAGCAGACTCATACAGACTATTCTGCGAAATTTAAAATTAGAGAAGCTGAATGGATTTCAGAAAAGGAAAAGTTGATGAAGGATCTGAACTGTTGCAGGTCTGAGCAAGAGAGTAAAGGAGAGCTTATAAAGGAACTCAATCTTGAATTAGAAGATTGTCATTCTATGATAATGCAGTTAATGATGCAGATCGAGGAATCTTCAATTATGTTATTAGTGCTGCAGTCAGAAATTAAGAAGGCTCAGTTGAAGCTCAGTGATGAGAGAAATGATATAGAGGAAGAAGAGTGTCTTTCTTTTCTAAAGCAGCAGTTAGAGATGAAGGATGGTGTTATTATAACAGCACTAAATGAGGTAGAAGAGGAACGCAAAAAAAATAAATAAATAGAATCTTTATCCAGGAAAATTGAGTCATTTAATCTTATCGAAGAACAGCAGCTTACATTGAAAAACGATCTTGATCACCACAAGAAAATGATTGTGGATCCCTTCACTGGTCAACAGCATCTAAAGGATCAAGTACAGCAGCTGAAAGGCGACTTAAACAGAGTTCATGATGCCCTTGATAAATCAAATGAGGAACTAGCCCAGAAGTTCTGTGAAGTCAAGGAAGCTGAATACGAGAAACAGGTATGAGAATCTATTGTCGAACGGTTAAAGATTAAAATGGAGGAGAACTATTTGTTGCGTAAGCAAGTAGAAGTTTCTCTTCTCGAACAAGTCTCAGTTGAGGTTACTCTTGAACAAGAAAAAGAAGACATGGTGCATATGTTGGAAGAGAAGGATGGAAAAATAAACCATCTTCTGCAAAAGGTTCAATCAATGGAAGCGGAGCTAAAGATAAAAGAATCTGTTGTAAAAAAAAATTGGAAGAGAAAGAAAGAAAAATAGACGATCTTCAGTTAAAGATTGTGTCTTTAGATCAGAAGCTCCAAATGAGTGAAGACGGAGTTGGTACAGTGGCAAGAAGAGAAATATTTCTGAAAGAGTGCAATATTTCTGAAAGAGAAATAGATTGGTGGGATAAAGAATGGTTGAGTAAAGAACTTGAAACAACCATATTTGCACAATTTGATGCACATAAAATATATAAGCATGAGAACAAGAAACTTTACGAGCTTGTAGATGAAAAATCCCAGTCAATTCTAAATGCATACAATTTACAAAATATCCTTCAAATTATGCAACACTAGTTTATATAACATAACCACAAGCTACTAGTATCTCATACAATACAAACATGCTACTAGAAACAAGAAACAAGTCCTGCTATAGCCTCAACAGATCGTGAATCCAGGCCGTGGAACAACCGGAAAGATAACGGAAAAAAAATGACGGGAGAATAACTTTGGTGACTCAAAAACGACATCAACACTCGAAGCAAAGACTACCCACGAATTGCTAGCATAAAAAACAACACAACTCAACTACCAGTACCAAGAAACAGGTTCCGCAAGCAAGATTCTGGCCAAAACAAGTAAAACTACGGCCAAACTCCAACAACTCAAAATTGGTCACCAATAGTCATACTAAAAATACATACAGATTCACAAGACAACAAGCTATTCAACTAAGTCAATTAAATGAGTAATCAACATCAAACATCAAAACAAATCAACGAAGAATAGTTAAGAACCCTTACCCCAAATTTAAGAATTAATACTAGTCAACTGAAATTGATGCTATACGCGTGTAGTAGAGATCACAAGCTTCGATTTGTCTATAAAAACCCTAAAATCGGACACCGCTATCACCTCGAATTAACCATTTGATTCTTGAAACCCTAGAACCATGTTCTTCCCCAAATTAAGCTAGCCGCCTTCTATTATTGGCAAATACAATAAATTTTTTATTATTAATAAAAACTATTTATATTTTGGAAAATCTAGGGGCTTAATTTGATTAAAAGATAAATTACCCCATAATTAAAATAGAAAACCCAAAAATAGTATTTATGGGATAAAATATAAAAATAAATATTTTCAACATAATACAATATATATGTCAAAATTCTCCAAAAATTATTAATGGTCCAAAAATAATAAAATAAAATTATTTTGAGGATTTTATTATTTCCATAAAAATAAAGGAATAAAAAAACAAGGTCTCTAGTCTCTTATACGGGCTAGGTCTGATAATCACAAATAAAAATAATTTTATTTTAACGAAACAAAAATTATAGCAAAATAGAATAAAATATTTTAGGCTACACAGAAGTCACATAACACATAACAGGTAATTTTTCTATTTATTAAAAATCCAAACACAAATAATTGCATTAAAAATAAACCAAAACACAATAAATTATAATAAAAACATATTTAAATATTATAAAATATATGTAATTTTCCCGGTCGTTACATTTTCCCCCCCTTATAAGGATTCTGTCCCCAGAATCTACTTAAGAAAATAGCTGTGGGTATTGAGCTAACATTTCACTTTCTACCTCCTATGTTAATTTCTCAACAAGTGAATTTCTCCACAATACCCTAACTAAATGTATTGTCTTATTCCGTAATACCTTATCTTTACGATCTAATATTTCTGCAGGTTGTTCTACATAAGATAGGTCAGGTTAACTATTTACAGACTCATGTTAAAAGTTCGGGCCTTGGCTGACCTGCATTGTCTGACCCTGTAGCATGGTTCTGATTCCCATTGTTGATGTTGACTTTGCAGTCCTTGGATACATGACCCTTATTTCCACACTTGTAACAGATAGTTCCGACATATGCAGGTAAGTTGCACATGGTGGCGTAATGACCCTTCATGCCACATCGGTAACACTTCACATTAGTTAGATTGCACACTCCCACATGGTTTCTTCCACAAATCTCACATGCTGGTAGTGGTGATTGGTTCCCCTGTTGTTGATTGTTGTTGATAAATCGGTTCACTTGTTGTTGGTTATCATTCTGGAATTGATTCCTTTGATTTCCAAAGTTCTGACCTCCATTCCCTGATCCCCCGTTTCCTCTGAATTGAAATCTTGTTCTGTTGTTGAAGTTATTCTGAACTCGATTCTGCTGCGGATTCCATGATCGATTGTCAAACTTCCGCTTCTTTCCATTCTTCTCTTTCTGAGACATGTCGCTCTCAGCTTCGATAATCATGGCCTTCTGAACAATGGCCGTGTAGGTGGTTAACTCAAAAACAGCCACCCTACTTCTGACCCATGCCTTCAGTCCTTGCTGAAACCTTTTGGCCCTTTTCTCATCAGTGTCTACAAAATCTGGCACAAACCTAGCCAATTCTGTAAACTTGGTTTCGTAATCCGCCACATTTCCTTCTTGCTTCAGCTCCAAGAATTTGATCTCCATTTGGTTTTGCATGTAGCGCGGGAAATATTTCTCCAAAAACCATTCATTAAACCTCTCCCAGGTAATTACGCTTGTTCCCTCAAGAGACTTCCTCGATTCCCACCAGTAGTTGGCTTCTCCCTTCAAAAAGTAACTGGCGTACTCTGTCTTCAGATTATTATCCACCTTAACTAAGGCAAAGGCTTTATCGATCTCTTTCAGCCATGCCCTGGCTTCCACTGGGTTTGCCGTTCCATGGAACTCCGGAGGTTTCACATATTGAAATGTCTTAAATGTCACCGCATGTGGTGCTGGCGGCTGTTGTTGTCGTGTGAGATTATCCGTTTGCTGTCGGAATAACTCCAGGATTTGTTGCATGACATTCAAATTACCCTGCTCCCTAGGATTTTGATTGTTGCCTCCTTGTTCNTGGCGGCTGTTGTTGTCGTGTGAGATTATCCGTTTGCTGTCGGAATAACTCCAGGATTTGTTGCATGACATTCAGATTACCCTGCTCCCTAGGGTTTTGATTGTTGCCTCCTTGTTCCATATGATTATTGACTGGTTGTTGATTTTCCATCCCTCTAATAACCTAAACAAACAAGTTATTTAGTGAGTTGCTATACATGTCTTGATATAACATTGATAATGGAAAGGCATATGTAGAAAAGAAAAGGAATAATTTTCCTTTTGAAATCAAACCTTTGTTCCCATTCATGTTATCAGATCATGCAGCACAACTACTTATGTACTTGAATGTTTAAAGTAAAAGCATGTCTAAATATAATAACACGGATATACACTACAAAATTGCCGTTGATATATATAAATATTTACATGGAATACAACAGCTCATCTGACTAGCCTACAACATCCTACTCCTTAGACATTCTACTAGAAAAAAAATACTGGCTATGTACACTCAAAATTCCGACATACCTCCTACTACAAACCGAACCCTACCATACATAAGCATCACTACCATACATAGGTATCACAACATAGCTCCCAACATAGGCTTAAAACTAAAGCCAACATAAACCTATCTCATGTGAATGTAAACCTATCTCGAATGAACATAAACCTATCTCATGTGATCTACCAAATCTTTCCTGGGCTATATCTCTGCTTATTTCAGTGACTACTAACCTGTAGCTCTGATACCAACNGGCAGGTTACAATTCCCGCTATAGAGCCAATCCCATGAAGTTTGAAACACTTGAGTAACACTGCAGAAAGTAAACTGAGTTAAACTCATTTCTCATTCCTATATACGTGTGTGTGACACAAATTTGCTATCTGAGGAGCAAGTCATTCATTTGTCCCCCACAAAGTTCAGATGTTTGCCCATGATTGTTCCTTATTTAAGACTTTGCACATATCGTTGACAAGTAAAAGATAAGGTAGGGTATGCTAAAATACCACATAACTTCAAATCAAAGAATATATGCAGTTCGTTGTGCACTTACCTTAGTACCAACTGGCATGTCACTCAAATCATAGTTACAAAAGAAAGTGTGTATAGGCGTCTTTTCTGGATTACTGAGGACCTGCCATATGCAATTTATATATCAACAAAATAGTAAAGTAAAATAAACCATATGTTGTGCCAAAAGATGATGCCTTTCCCTAGCATCTAACAAACTGACACCAAACTGAAGTCAATAATAATAGTATAGTAGTAGTGGTGAGATAGTTCTCCAAGCCGGATTATTATATCTGGTTGAAGTTAACACAAAAACAACCATCCCTCAACCCTAGAAATAATATATTGGTAATTCAATATATATATATTATATGCTGTATCCAGAACATGCAAACTTCCATTGAAGTGCAAGTTGATTAGTCAAAAGTCAGATTATAAGATGACCTGATGGTAACTCAAATGCAGAATAAGCATGTGAAACCAATTCATTAGTGATGACCAGATGGTAACTCAAATGCAGAATAAGCATGTGAAACCAATTCATTAGTGATGTGGAAACTACAAAAAGACAGGAGGGAAATATAACCGGGGGGGGGGGGGCATTACCAATTGTATGCGCCCTTTCATTGGTACACGCAGGCGGCTCTTTTCTGCCTGTGAATTACCACTGCTGAGACTCCTCTTCATTTTTGGACTCTTAACCTTGTCTGATGGTGAATTCCCTGCAAGATCTACCGATGAGTAGTAAAGCAAGCAATTATCTCCATCAACACTTGTTACCGCGAATGGAAGTTTCTGAGGATGTGGCGAAAAGCTTCCTCCAGTAATGTTAAGTACAGCAAGAAATCCATCGATTTTCTGCATGCAAAAGAACACATAAAAGTTATTACTGAGATATGAGTACCATGAATATAGATTAATGACAGATTAGAGGCTACATAAATTGTATATCTGCACTGTTCAAAAATAAAACAGATTCCTAAATACAGGAAAATCTGTTGCTATATGACAATACTACAATACATGCATAGACAGGCTAACTGTGACGATAAAAAATGAACTCTAACCTGGTTGACAATTCCAGATGCTAAACGTCCAGATAGCAGTGACTCCTCAAAAGAACCCACCAGTGACCTCCTTATGGACAATCCACTTAGACTTCTACCGAACTTCATACACTGACTGATAGGTGTTGAATCCTGAAACCAGTTTTCTTCCATGGCACACATACTTTCAGGGGTGAACTGACCAGTCTTATGCTGCAGGTGTTCAATTTCGGTAAATGATTTACTTGCCATTCTTGCATCCCCTTCTATCTGAGAAGATAAAATTCCCAAAACAGTTCCATCAAGTGACTGTTCCATATCCTTCAAGGTTAAATAGCTGCAATCTAACTCTTTGCTGACATCCATACACTCTCCTGACATTTTCAATCTTCCAGAGAATTTGGGACGTAGAGGTGACAAAGATAGAGGTGAGGAGGCTACCTTTTCTGGTGATATAGGAATTGGTCCTTTGTGAAAAGATGGTGAAAGACCCGGACGTGAAGTATCCTTTTCATCAAGCAAAGGCCCATCAGTAAGAGAGCTGAAGTTTGTTAAACGATGTTCCTTACGTGAATTTATCCTTTCTTGGAAGCTGGATGCGGTCCAAATAAGATTGCTAATATAGCCGGGACTGCTTATATGAGCTTTTTTTTGCTCTTGCAAAACTGTACCATTAGGCCTTACACTGTTTGCCCGAGAATCGATGGTTCCACCAATGTTCAGAGATTCCCCATTGAATTGACCGGTTATAAGTGTGCCATTCAAAGGTGACAACAACCGCTTCTTGACTAGTGACCCATTCATGGTTGCAGTTTCAGCAATAGTAACCATAGATGATGAATGAAGCTCATCACATTGGTCATCCTCTACATCAAAGGCAGGGGAATTTAAAGATTTTGATTCGAACCCTACTATTCTCGAAACAGGATTCAGAACGTTTTTCCCACCTTTATGAGTGAAGAT
>QRFB01022356.1:0-11725 GCA_008931105.1 Oenanthe javanica | reverse complement strand
TTTGCTATTTGTTACTGTAACAGCTTGCTAAGTAACTAGTTTTAATCTATACAGCTTACCATTATATGATTGACTCACTTGATATATCCTACATATATATGAGTTTGCTATGTATAAGTATATTCTCAGGTAACTTGGTTGAGTATGTGGAAAGACAAAGTTTCAGGAAAGTGTTCGTAACAGCCTGCTAAGATCAGTCACAGAACCATAACAGAAAGCTGACACTGTTCCGCCCAAAACTATATCAGCAAGCTGACACTGTTCAACCCAAAAACTATTCAAAATAAATTTCGATAATGGATATTCCTTGAAGATGCTTGGAGAGANCAGCAAGCTGACACTGTTCCGCCCAGAAGCTATTCAAAATCAATTTCGATAATGGATATTCCTTGAAGATGCTTGGAGAGATCAGAGATTGGTTAGGATTTAAATATGTAAGGACTCTATTATATAATATATAGTTTATATAATTAATAGAGCTCAAAAAGGATTTTCAAATACCTTCCTTATTTACTCAGATTTGATTCTCCTTACCATATCTTTCCAAAACAGATTTCTATCAATCTTTTCCATATCAAAATCTTTCCATAACAGCTCAAATTCGTTTTGATCTTTTTCTAGCTGTTTGAAATTGATATTTCCTTTCACAATTGATTTGTTAGAAGATTTATACTATTTCAAATTTTGAATTTCAAATCTTCTAATTTCCTAGTTGTTGGAGAATATTTTATGCTAATCAAATCTTTTTTTATTGCATAATATCTTCACAACCGTTGTATGCTTCTTATATATATATTCACTTGCAGTCTTTATTATAAGGAACCAATCGATATACAACGTGAAAGTTTTGAGACCTAATTATATACGCCTTCTCTCTTCTCTCTCAAAACACTTTGATTTTATAAACTCTGAGCTTTATTGTTATATACGCGTACATTATATACAAGAGTTTATAGTTTGGGTTGTAACATTTTTATTCTTTGGTGGCAAAGGAGGTGGTGAGTCATTAGCTTCTGTTCGAAATAAAACATGCCAACTTGATGTTGCCCAAGATAATCTCTATAGAAATGGCCTATGGGTAAGGATTCATCCCGTAAATATTAAGAAAGGTGTTAGCGGCCGAGTAATACGCGAATCCACTGATTTGGTCGTCAGCATCACATCTCCGAAAATCAAAACATGCGGTAAATCAACAGTCTGGATGGTGGACAAGTATGATATGCTGAGAAAACGGTATTTCGTAACAATCGGGGGAGTAGGAGCGGACAGTAAGAGCCTGCAGAACGGTTATTTTAGGATCATGAAAGAGAGCAATTATTACAAAATTATATAATGTCCCCGAGTACAGTGCAAATCTTCACCTTGTGCTGTTACGTGCAAGAATGTTGGACCGTATTCTGAACATGGAAGGACTCTGTTTGCGTTAACTGATCAGCCCTATACGCTTTACTTTCAGAAGGTAGTTAAGGTTTAAATGTTATGTGTTGATGTATCCCTTGCCTTTCTGTATTTCTGTCAAGTTAGTTAAAAACTTGCTAATAATGTATAATAAGCAAGATATAAAGCATCTTGCTACAAGGAAAAAACTTAAAACTGACCATCTAAATCATTCAGTTTTGGCTGATATCGGTCGGTTTAATAGTTAAAACCGACCAACTGAGGTGGTCTGTTTAAATCTAATCGACTATGATAATTGTTCGGGTTTAATGGTCATAACCGATCAGGTAATCGATCGGTTATGTGCCTTCCAGTTTTGTAAGAAATCGGCCCACAAATGCCACTTGTCTGCCACTTCGGTTATATATTGCTCAAACCCGATCGACACTGCGGTCGGTTATGATATAAAAAGGTGTACTGTTATAACCGACCGATATGCACCTCATTCGGCTTTGCACGTCGGTCGGCTTTGTAGCAGATTGGTTTTTAAAATTTTGGGAATAGTCATAATCGATCGACTTAAACCGACAGTGTATCACAGGAAATCGATCGGTTTTATTATGAATATGGTCGGTTATGTTTTGGTCGGTCGGTTTTACTGGGTTTATGAATATTGGTAAAAAAAGATCGTTTATGTGCTATATCGGTCGGTTTTAATGGGTTTTTAAAAAATAAACCAGATTCATTGCAGCTATTACGGTCCCACCTATTGATCAAAATTACCAATCAACCAACATTCTAATTTCAAATATTCTAATACCAACAATCATTCATATACAGAAATTAGACAAACAACATCAAATGCTGATTAATCTAACCATTTCTAATAAAATATCATTTAATTAAACATCTGTATCAAACCAACATTCATACCATCACAAATTAATTTACAACAGCCTCCAAATCCAAACAACATTCATAACTTGTTCAATAACAACATTCATAATAAAATATTAATCGTGTTTTCCCAGTTGCACAAGTAGAAGGGGGAGTNGGGGGGTTGAATACTTGTGTGTCTTTTCTGCCTGATTTTAAAATCAAATTAAGAACAAAACTCAAACACAAAGATATGAATAAGTACTGTTTGTATTATTGATTTGTAAATACAAAACTTTCCTAGGATGTACACAAACCCTAGCAGCTCCTCTGTGTTTATCACAGCAACTCTCTCTATCTCTATGCTCTCACAAAAATATCACTCAGATAAATTATGCTTCGACTTCACACTTTTACAATTAGGTTACATAGAGTTTATATAGAGAGCTGCCTATCAACTNTTGACTATCTAGACTCTGATTATACATTTCAGAGACTAGAAAGACTTATTACAGATAAACTAATCTAGACCCTGTTCTAGTATTTTGTACATCATCAAATGAATATATTCCTAACAAATCGGACAAAAAAACACTAGACTCTGTGTCATGAGAATTAGCCATCTCCTCATCTTCATCACCTTCACCTTCGTCATCGTCATCACCTTGGCCATCTTCGCATTCACCTTCCCCATTGTCATAGCCTTGGCCATCCTCCAATATCTCATCCTCATTCGTATAATCCTTTTACTCGACATTGTGTTTATTTTCCTACACACATTTAAAAATAAATTAGAAGCAATAACGAAAGAGTTATATAGGTTAATTAATATCAACTAAAGAGTTATAGAGGTTAATATTACCTCACGCATACGCATAACTTATGTTTCATTTTTTTGGAGAATATATTTGACCAAATTAGTTACAATACATACCATTTCTCCGGACATAAGGTTATTCCATTGAATTCTTCTACTTTGGTCGGCAGATGGATCGGAGGCCTCAAGTGCGGTCCGTGCAAAGTTAACTATTGTCGGGGAGGATGGGTAGCTGTCGTGTAGCAGATTGGTTTTTAAAATTTTGAGAACAGTCATAACCGACCGACTTAAATTGATCGTGTATAACAAAAAATCGATCAGTTTTATTATGAATGCAATCGGTTATGTTATGGTCAGTTTGTTTGACTGGATTTATGAATGGTAAAATAAGGTCGGTTATGTGCTATATCGGTCAGTTTTACTGGGTTTAAAAAAAACCAGACTCTTTGTAGCTATTGCAGTCCCACCTATAGATTAAAATTACCAATCAACCGACATTCTAATATCAAACATTCTAATACCAACAAACCATTCATACACAGAAATTAAATACTTGTTACACTTTCCAACTTTCTTGCTTCTACACTCAGTTGCATAGTATCTCATCTTGTTACACTTGTAACACTTGACCTTTGATTTGTCAAGTGTCTTTGACTTCCCTTCCTTGTTTTCTCCCTTTCTGAACTTCTCCTTGCACTAAGAATTACCAGACCTCTTCTGAAACTTGCCTTATTTTCTGAACTTCCTGTACTTTATCTTTTTAAAGCCTTTGACAATCATATCAACCATTTCCATCATGTCAGAATATGTGGATTCATCATCAGAGTCTGCATCAGAGTTTGCTTCAAACTTTAACTCACTACTTTCCTTCACCATCATAGTTTTTCCTTTTCCCTTTGAGACTGTAGGTATTTGTTCCTTAGCTTTCACACTCTTTGTTTCAAAATTCAAGGCAAATGACTTTGTCTTGTCACTTTTCTTGTTCTTCCTTTGCTATAACTCGAAGTCATGAGTTTTCAGATTTCCATATACTTAATTCAATGACATATATTCCAAATCTGCTATGTCACTTATTAAGGATGTCTACAAGAGCCATTCTTCAGGGAGAGCTCTTAGAAATTTAGTGTTTGAATCCTCATTATCATACACCTTGACAACTAGAGCCAAGTCATTTAACAGAGTGAGAAATATGTCATATGTATCAGATATAGACTCATTCTGTTTAGCCTTAAAATATTCATACTTCTGAATAAGAAAAGATCTTCTGTTTTCTTAATTTCCTTGGTTTCTTGACATTGAACCACCAAGGCATCCCAGATTTCCTTTGATGTCTTGCAAGCAATTACTCTATCAGACATCACAAAGTCCAGACTGTTATGTAAGATGTTTTTTACCTTTGCATCCTTGATGACTTCCTATTTTTTTTCATTAGTCCACTCTTTCTTATCCTTCATAGTATAGTGCTCAGGAACTTGTCTTCCTTCAACTACAGTTGGTGGTATCAATTTTGTTGGTAGATACTGGCCTTCATTAATCCTGTCTAGATAGTCAGAATCTGTAGCCAAGAACATCATCATCTTCACCCTTCATGTAGGGTATTCAACCTTTTTGAGAATTATAATTATGATGTTTTCATACTTGTTTCCAGATATTGTTTAAGATCTTTTAGATTAAAAGAAACTGTCTGCTCTGATACCAATTATTACCAAGTAAATAGACTATTATAGAATGGTGGGTTGAATATAATAGTACCAAACAACCAAAACTAGAACACAAGTATATGAAAGAAATATTGTTTATATTATCTTTAACAAACTTAATACAAAACTCTCTCAAGAAAATTAGACGTTCTTAAGAGTTGTGATGTTATGAAAATAATGTAACTTGAACGATAAATCAATATAAACCTAATTCTGTGTTTATATAGTACACAACTACCTCTTTATATAATGTAAGATAATGATTAATAAATACAGAGATACAATTTCCATCGTTATCTTCAGAATAGATAGCTTTTACAATGCAGTTGTTATTTACTAAAACACTTCCATCTTTATCTTCAATATTTATCGAATAATATCAATTGTTAAACTCTGATCAGCCTAAACTCTGTCGGTGTGTAAACTCTAATGACATCACTTAGACTCTGATTAGTTTCTGTAAACTCTGGTTGATATTCTCAGACAACATCATTTCTTCATATATAACATTCAATTTCCTTAATTAAATTTAAATAACTTTTATAGATAATAAAAAAANATTTTATTCTCTATACTAAAGTTGAGTATTGGTTTTATTAGTTTTGATTCCAAATGAAAAAAAATCATAACAAGTAAAAGTCCAGAATTTAGGAGGCATGGGTAAAGTACTCTAGTTTAAGCGCTGATAAATGAGTAGAACCTTTTAATATTCTTTTAAATAAAAGAATTTTTGACTATTTAGAAGAGAAGTTTTAAAAAAAATTAATAAGGAACATGTTAAAGAATTCCGAATGTTATAAAATTCATATAAAGTTTGTTTATTGGAAAGATTATTATGATGTTTTATTCATTCTAGGTGATATCTTTATCATATGGATTCTGTTGCAAAACTTATTTGCTGATGTTGTGAAATATTTTTAGAGTGGTGTGTTTTGGTAGAGATGGGATGATGGTATAGAGGCGAATGATGCAGGCCTGTTTATGAAAACATGGGTGTGGTGTTTGTCTAGAGGCTCAAGGTCATTTATTTACAGGATGGTGGAATTATTGGGGCTTCTAAAAAGCTTTTTACATGCATAGTGATAGAAGAAGGGTTTGGTAAAGTTGTGGCTTGAATCATGTTGTTTCGAATGTATCCAGTTTCAATGGCTCCGTTGTAGTCTGTATGCATTTGTATTCACAATACTATTTTTTTTCTCTTATAAGGAATTATCAATTTTAGAATTGTAATTGGCTAGGAAGAAGAAGATATAGCACAATATAGCGCATATGCAGGTAGTGTTTATGGTTCTAGAAAATGTCTGAGTGGTATATCTTCTACTCTGGTCACTGTATGTTAAAAGTGTTAATTTTAACCATTGTTTCATGATCACCAGAGAGAGTTTGAGTATATTAGTTCTCTACACATTTTAGTGTTTGTTATTGGATATGCTCACCAAGAACCTCATTAAATTTTTGTGATTGTTGTTTTTATGTCCACGACCATCAAATGGATGAGATTGTCAAGATTCGATTTTCTCTGACTTTTGTATTTTGTTGTGTGTTTCTATAATAGATTCATACTATTTTTTGGTTCTATATTTTACAGTTCATTAATAATATCCCAACGAACATTTCAAGAAATCTAAATATTTAAAAATATATAAAATATTAATATTTAAAAAGTTATTTATAAAGATTTTAAAATATTATAATATTATAAGAAATACTTAGCTGAACAATTTAGAGAATCTTAATTCTATTAAAGAATCTTAATATTAAAAAAATTTAAAAATTTAAAAATTATAATGTATATTTATAAAGAAAATTTTAAAGAATTTAAATATTATGAAAAATTCTTAACAAAACACCTTATAAAATTTTGATTTATATTATATATTATATTGATATATAAAATAATAATTTTAAGAATCTGAATATAAAAATATATAATATAAGAATATGAATATTTTAAAAAATCTCAGTATATAAATGGATATTATTCTACTATGAATTCTATATTAATATTTTCAATATACTAACATAATAAATCTGGAGAGATTTTATTAAATATTGTTATAAACGAAATCTTTATATTAGACATTCTTCATTTCTTTATATAATATATTTTGGTTGTTTAGAATTCTTGTATGTATTATACAATTGAACTAAATATATATTATTAAATCATACATTTTTTTTATTGATTCACTCATGAAAATATTATATTAGAAACTATATTAATATTTTTTAGAATACTTTAAAGAATCCATTTCAATTTTTAAAATTTTGACTATGATTACAGTATTTGAATTTTTTAAATAATTAATAAAATTTATATTGTAACATTCAAATAACTCACTATATATATATTTTATAATAACTTTTTATTTATAAGTATTTTTTAATTAATGAGATTGTTTATAGTGTTCCTTATGATTGTTTATTATTTTTTAGTAAAATATTCAATGAAAATATTCTTTGACACTAAGATTCATAATAAATTGTTTGCCCAGATAAATAAGCTATTATAGAAGGGGGTTGAATGTAATAGTACCAGTAAATCGATTAAGAACACAAATATGTAAAAGATGAATATTGTTCTGTATTAAAGATAATGAATATGTTACAAAACTCTCTCAAGAAGTTCTTTATTCTCAAGAGCTGCTAGGTTATGAATAATATGATTTGCAAAGATTGTTTTGATGTTAACATATATCCGTGTTCATATAGACACATTTACAATTCAATTACAAATTAGATTAGAAATAGAACAGCTTTACATAAGGAAATAGACTTGCATTAGGATTCCTTCTTACTATCTTATTCAGACTCTAATTCGAATTGCTTCCTGACAAACTCTGTCTTGANTGATCGCAGGACCATGTACTTACGAAGTACTATTGTTCTAAAGAACTGGTAAATTCAGTAAGAGGCAGGACTGGTTCATTAGATCGCTTAAACCTTCTTGAAAAATGATAGAATATTACTCTTTTTAGCATCTTTTCCTGATTTACTCACTGGATGTGATGCAGCCACCAATCCAACTGCATGCGACTTCTTAGGTGCAGGCAGCCTAAATTTTATAGGAAAAAATTGACAATTTTTAGGGTACCCGTATAAGTGACTCTCATTTCTGACTCAAACCACATACAAGGCTAGCTTAATTTAGATTATTTGTTGCAACAAATGTAATTTCAGATATCTTGTCTGTGACCAGGGCATTTGTGAATTATCAAGTCTTTTATCTCATTTGGAGAACATACTGCTGATTGATATGTCTGAACAAAACAGACCAAATTGTATTGAGTTGTCATTTAGAGAAAAAAACATATAACATCATTATACCCCTAGAAACACCTAATTCTGATACTCTGTTAAACATTAAGGGGACTTTACTCAAGTAGGCAGGGGAAGTTAACAATTTCCTCCATTTGTACTCTAATATCCAGTTTAGGTTAAAAATTACTTGTATAATTAAGCTAGATAATCAATAACCAAGAGAAAACAGTTGATTGTGGATATCATTACCTGTTATCAGTAATTACTGCGNGGGCATTTGTGAATTATCAAGTCTTTTATCTCATTTGGAGAACATACTGCTGATTGATATGTCTGAACAAAACAGACCAAATTGTATTGAGTTATCATTTAGAGAAAAAAACATATAACATCATTATACCCCTACAAACACCTAATTCTTNTCAGCAGTGTAAACTCTGATTTGTATTCTCTGACAACCATCAGTGTTTGCTTCCTAACAATCTCTCCCAATTTATGCTTTAAGAATTAAAATATAAATTTCACTTATGATGTCAGAAATCCAAGATAAATGCATCAGAGTTTGTTTACCCTTCATGATTCAGATTCTTCTGTAGGAAAAATCTTCTTTCAGAAACTGATTCAGGAGTTTTNCTGCATGCGACTTCTTAGGTGCAGGCAGCCTAAATTTTATAGGAAAAAATTGACAATTTTTAGGGTACCCGTATAAGTGACTCTCATTTCTGACTCAAACCACATACAAGGCTAGCTTAATTTAGATTATTTGTTGCAACAAATGTAATTTCAGATATCTTGTCTGTGACCAGGGCATTTGTGAATTATCAAGTCTTTTATCTCATTTGGAGAACATACTGCTGATTGATATGTCTGAACAAAACAGACCAAATTGTATTGAGTTGTCATTTAGAGAAAAAAACATATAACATCATTATACCCCTAGAAACACCTAATTCTGATACTCTGTTAAACATTAAGGGGACTTTACTCAAGTAGGCAGGGGAAGTTAACAATTTCCTCCATTTGTACTCTAATATCCAGTTTAGGTTAAAAATTACTTGTATAATTAAGCTAGATAATCAATAACCAAGAGAAAACAGTTGATTGTGGATATCATTACCTATTATCAGTAATTACTGCGTTATTGCTAGCCTTTAGCACCGTATTACTGTTAGCCTTTGCCTCCAACTCGTTGCCCTCCCAAACAACTTCAGTTACTGGGTATCAAAAACAAATCAGGCAGCATTTTAGACACCTCAAAGACCATATTTTTGGGTGCATGCAAGTGTTTGTGTCATTGTGTGCATATCAAACTTCTAAAATATGGCTGTAAACAATAATAAAAACCTTGCACCCACCCCTTGCATGCTCTTAAAAACGTAGATAAACATTAATGGTTCATGCACTACTCTAGTGTTTAAGAATTCACCAAAGCAGAAGAAATTTCTGAATCTGTCAAGACAGTGGACAGATACATGAATAAAGATATATTTGCCATGAAATTTCATCCTTTACTAACAACACTGGACGAGAACAAACCAGCACTAGTCACTTCATCCTTACTACATGCATTACTTTCAGGATTATGGCTGATGGATCTGTCAGATGTGGGAATCCTATTTCTCGGGCTTTTGCTAACAGCCGCAGCTTTCCTCCCCAGATGGCCAGACTCCCTCTTTGTATAATTATATTTCTTCACTTCTTCTTTGTTTTCTTTATGCTCATTAGAGTTCAAGTTGCCTTTCTCGACTGAAGGACCTTTAGAACATAGGTCCAATTTGAAGATTTTAAATTTGGAGGATCTGGTGACGCTAAACTGACAGCATCCTTAAACTCATCATCTTCATCAGAGGAATCCAAGTAAACCCTCCTCTTCCTGCTGCCTTCACCATTGGATGTTCTCTTAAAATTGATGCCTTGATCATCATCATCACTACTCCCTTCCTCCACTGCCTCACCAGTAAATTCTGTAGTTGCTGCATTCACTAAAAATATCATATGCAATACTTTAGCAAAACAACATAGTGGGTGACCAAAACACATTATTAGGTAGCCAAACACATTACTGGACCGCTGACCAAAATAAGGGCTTAATTTCTTATAACTTTTCTGTTGAGGTTGTGGGATAGAAACAGTTTTATGCGTACAGTCGCTTTTAGATGGCCTCGTGACTGCAGAAGTTTTGTTTAGCACAGCAGTACTACCAACATCTCCTCCCTCGACATTGCGCTTGACATAGGAATTTGACACACCGCAAAACCTGGAGAAATATCTTACTAATTAGCAAGTATGAAGAAGTAAAAAAACTGCATTAAATTGCTACTTGTGATACCTATTATCTCGCAAGCAATTATTAATCGTAGGGGCCTGCTTAAAGAGCTCTTCTGCCTGCATCAATTCAGCATTCCAAAGGGAAGCTGAATCCTTTGGGATACAAGTTTGCACACTATAGACCTGAACTGAGCAACTGTCACTAAATTCTTCCTTGGCCTCTACACACAGGTCAGGAAAAGAAAATTGTAAATAATCAATCATTTAGACGTTAGAAGATAAGGCAAAATTAATTAAGAAAGTTACATACAGCAATAGAGGGATTCAAAAAGAAAGTTTGAGAAGAGAAAGGACTCAAATACAGCAACTGGTATGAAATATTCTATTGTCTGACAAGGTCATGCACCCAAGTATAAAATATTAGCAGTATCAGTGACATTTCCAAAATGCGTGCATTATGTACAACTGTACGTACACAACAAAATTGATATTCAAAGAGTGACAAATTGAAGATATCAAATATTGACATATCAAATCCACAAACAAGAGATGACAACATGACTAAGAAGATATGGCAAATGATTCCTCTTACTATCCTTTTGAAGCTTCTAAATCAAAATTTTCAAATTAGATATACCAAACCTTTAAAATGTCAAGTTATAATGTCATTCTCTACGAATGATAACAGAGGCAGCGAGCAATGATAACAGAGGCAGCGAGCAAGTTCACAGACACAACACATAAAACTAGTACACACAACATATAAAAAAAATAGTTCCCAGAATTACCAACAAGAAAAGCAGCAAGAAGACCCAACACCAAAAAAACACAACCGAAAATAAGCAAAAAGAGAGCAAAAAACGAGCATATTACAAACAAAAAAAATAAGAAATAAACTGAGATAATATAGATGACACAAAATACGAAATACGAAATACACACAACATAAAACTAAAACCAAATGTGAGCCCCCGTTACCTTAATTCAAAGCTCCAATTCAAAACCCCTAATTTTTGCAAACCCTAACTTTTAATTACCTACAAAATGGAAACATTTGAGCAAAAAACAGAGTTAATTAGAGAAAAAAACAACCGTTAAGAANTACAACCGTTAAGCAGCACTTAATCCAGATGTGGCATAACCAAACATGAACACTTAATGTATGTTCGAGCAAACCCTAAATTCGCTACATATGCATAAAAATGACAAGGGATGAACACTTACGATTAGAGATGAGAGATGTGAGAGACGGATGACAGGTGAGAGATGTGAGTGGGTTTGGAAGAGATCGATGAGATGGGAGAGATGTGTTCAGCTGAGTTTGGAAAGGGGGGGAAATGCGCCCTTTTCTCAACAAAGTACTGAGCTGAGTTTGGAAAGGGGAGAGATGTGAGTGGGTTTGTTATTTTATATTTTGATAAATTCA
>QRFB01022355.1:0-10662 GCA_008931105.1 Oenanthe javanica | reverse complement strand
TACGAATTAGGTTCATGTTCAAATGAGCCAAGAATGGTCCCAGAAGAGTTATGTTGTTTCCATCTTCAACGCAGTCAAGAATGAAGCTTACGAATTCCTTTCATGTTAAAATAAGCCAAGAATGGTCCTACATGAGTTTACAAGTTGTTTCCATGTGCAAACGAGTAAATAATGAAGATACAACTTCGAACGAGTCAAGAGAGATGCTAAAAGAGTTTACAAGTAGTTTTCAAGTTCAAACGGGTCAAGAATGAAGCTGCAAGTTGTTTTCGCGGTTAAACGAGCCGAGAATGAAGCTATAAGTTGTTTCCAAGCTCGAACGAGTCAAGAATATTGCTGNGAATAATGCTACAAGAGGTTACAAGTTGTTTCCAAGTTCAAACAAGTCAAGATGAAGCAACAAGTTATTTCCATGTTCGAACGAGTCTAGAATGAAGCCTCTAATTGTTACGAATTGGGTTCTNCAAGTTGTTTCGATGATAAACGAGTCAAAAATGAAGCTATAAGTTGTTTACATGTTCGAACAAGTGAAGAATGATGCTAGAAGAGTTTACAAGTTGTTTCCATGTTCAAATGAGTGAAGAATGAAGCCACATGTTGTTTCCATGTTCGAACGAGTGAAGAATGAATCCTCAAATTGTTACGAATTAGGTTCATGTTCAAATGAGCCAAGAATGGTCCCAGAAGAGTTATGTTGTTTCCATGTTCAACGGAGTCAAGAATGAAGCTTACGAATTCGTTTCATGTTAAAATAAGCCAAGAATGGTCCTACATGAGTTTACAAGTTGTTTCCATGTGCAAACGAGTCAATAATGAAGATACAAGTTCGAACGAGTCAAGAAAGATGCTACAAGAGTTTACAAGTAGTTTCCAAGTTCAAACGGGTCAAGAATGAAGCTACAAGTTGTTTTCACGGTTAAACGAGTCGAGAATGAAGCTATAAGTTGTTTCCAAGCTCGAACGAGTCAAGAATAATGCTACAAGAGGTTACAAGTTGTTTTCATGTTCAAACAAGTCAAGATGAAGCTATAGGTTATTTCCATGTTCGAACGAGTCAAGAATGAAGCCTCAAATTGTTACGAAATGGTTTCATGTTCAAATAAGCCAAGAATGGTCCTACATGAGTTTACAAGTTGTTTCCATGATAAACGAGTCATAAATGAAGCTATAAGTTGTTTACAAGTTCGAACAAGTCAAGAATGATGCTAGAAGAGTTTACAAGTTGTTTCCATATTCAAATGAGCAAGAATGAAGCTACAACTTGTTTGCAAGTTCGAACGAGTCAAGAATGAAGCTTCAAATTGTTACGAATTAGGTTCATGTTCAAATGAGCGAAGAATGGTCCCAGAAGAGTTGTGTTGTTTCCATGTTCAACGGAGTCAAGAATGAAGCTTACGAATTCGTTTCATGTTAAAATAAGCCAGGAATGGTCCTACATGAGTTTACAAGTTGTTTCCATGTGCAAACGAGTCAATAATAAAGATACAAGTTGGAACGAAAGTCATAAAATCAGTAAAACTTTCTGAAAAGAATTTTAAGCTGCTTTTACAATTCGAGAAGAAAACAATTTGGATTCGTGTAGGTAGATATGGAGAAGGAAATAATTTTAGAAAGTTGGTACTAAAAAGTAAAAATGTTTCTCTCTCTAGAAATTTCCTCTCCATTCTCTCTAGGTTAGGTTTTCAGTTTTCAGCCGCTGTTACAAAACCCTATCTANGGGGAGAATGTAACGATTGTGATATTTATATATATTTAATTAATATGAGTTATATTATTTTTATGCTCCAATATGATAAGATGAGGTATGTGGTCATTTTATATGTCTAGAGTTGATNTTATATATATTTAATTAATATGAGTTATATTATTTTCATGCTCCAATATGATAAGATGAGGTATGTGGTCATTTTATATGTCTAATTGACTGCCTGTTTGACCGCAATATTTTTAAGTGATTTATTAAAGTGATTAATTGATTTTTATGCTAACTTGAGGTACTGTTTGAGTTTTATAAATTTATTGGTGTGTCCAATAATTATGAAATTTTATATGTATCTTCTATGTGATTTTAGAGACTTTATAAAAATGGTGGTATATTTAATTCTAGTCCCAGTGATTTTATATAAATCTTTCATTCTTGTTTTATTCTAGAGATATTTCTCTTCTAAATTCCATATTTAATTATTGGAATGTCCAAAAATCATGAAATCTTTTCAAAAATGCTCCTTGGATATTCAGAAAGTTTTTAAAAGTAAAATTTTATTTTATTCGAGCCCAAAAATAGTTTTAATGATTTTTCCTACTCTTAATTTCTGTTTTTGTGCTGAAACTTCAAAGATTTTTAATTAAATATCCATTCATCAGAAAAATATTTTAAAAGTATGGGTGAGCTTCTAAATTCAAGATCTTTATTTTAAAAATATACAACTTATTTGTGTGCCCCGTTTTCATTAAAAGTTGAATTATCAATTGTTTTAATTTAGAACTAGTAATTGTAAAATGACAAAACTGCCCCTTGCTCTATATGACCAAACCCACCGCCCACTATCTTTTCTTTGTTCTGCAATTCATCTCCCAGGTCATTCTCTCCTTCCTTCTTGCGATTTCTTCATTCCTTTTCAAAATCATAGCAATAATTCTGCTAGTTCTTCAATTCAATGCTAGTAATCTAGTCGATTGTTACTTGTAGTCTCGTTTTAAACTTGCATGTATGTATATGTTCGTGGGTGTGTGTATATCGGTTATTTGAGTTGCATGCAATGAGCTTGGATGCTTGATTTCGATCTATGGTGAGCTGGGTTAGTTTTGTATGGTAAAAGGGGGCAGTTCCGGTGTGGAAGGATCACCATTGGCCTCCACCGGAATTGTCACCATAGGTGATGACCTCCGAGGAGCCTACGGTGTGAGTTTGCTTGTAATCTTGACGTAGAGATGATGATCTTGTCAATTACGTTATGTTCTTGTTAACAAGAGGAATTGCATGTTGGCTATGGTACCATTTTGCATATGTCCGAATTAGTTGTATCAAATNAGTTGTATCAAATTATTTGGGTTCTAGTCTATGTTCGGCTTATTCGAGTCATGTAGACTTTGTAACTATGATATGATGATTTGGTAGCTTGATTGTAGTCACTAGATGCTTCGAATTTGATGATAACTGCAAGTACTTGTTGATAATTAAAGGTAGATTGATTTATAAGAATTAGAAATAGATTTTGGGCAAAGAAACTGCCATGTTCTGTTCTGTTAATTAGGGACTGATTGTGCCCTGCTCTAGGCAGTGACTAGGTGTAGAACATGTTGCTTATTATTTCAAGTTTAATTGGGCACTAATTTTACATTATTTGGACAAGCGAGGAAAAAGTTATGGTCATTTTAGTAAACACCGCGCAGTGCTGAAAATTGCTGTTACGGTTTCTGATTTCAAATAATTCGTTTTTAGTCTTTTCTAAATTATTTACAACTGAAACTTTTATATGATTTTGGTTTAGTATTCAAGTATGTACCTGCCAAATTTGGTATCAAAATGATTATTTTTCAATTTATAAAAATGTTTTACCATAGTCTGCGCAATGAGGTTTTCAGTTACTCACTTATTTTAAAAGATTGATTTCTTTATATGGGTAACCATGAATCATATAAAGTTTTGATACTAGCACTAGTATGTTAAATTGGTTCGTTTACCATGTTTTGAGTTTAATATTTGATTAGATTCAGTAATGGTTGGTCGAAGAATTTTAATACTATGATTCAAATTGCATGTTTAAGTGTATATTCGACTATAAAGGTACGAATTGATATAATTGCTAATATCTGAATATGAGAAGTGAATTGAGTTTTATGATTTATGTGGATATTGCTTTGTAGGGTATGGATTTGGTATTATATAGGACTGATTATATATAATTGTCATTAGTGGTTGGTTGTGTCGGTTGAATTCCGACGGGTAGCTCTATTTACAGGAGAGATGCTGCCGAATTTTTTCTAAAAATGAACGATCTTTTAAAACGTTTTTGGCACGTCGTTCCTGTATAGGCAAGGCTATTAGTTGAGAATAGTGATACATAATTAAGATTTTATGCTATGTGCTATATGCCTGCTCAGTGATATGTGTTTGCTAATATACGCGATAAGGGTTAAAGTGTTATTGATATATCGAAAGGGGTAGATTAGATTAGACGTTAAAGAGAACGTCGAGTATTTATGAGATACTGAAATAGTGCTATATATGTGTAGATTCGAAAGAAGTAGAAGTGAGAGATAAAGGGAAAGCGAAGGTCGAAAGTCAGTGAAGTGTTAGTAGGATCCACCTGTTCAGCAGCCGCAACTATATTTTAAGGCAAGTAACTATTGCCTAATCCCTTTAAACTCATGAAGTCTTTTATGAACTGTTGTATAATCCTGCGACTGTTTTACTTTATCTCGATGGTTTTAAGATACAACATGCCTTATTTTAACTGTTTTACTTTAACTGCAACCTTATACAAGTTTTGACTATACCTTAAACTTTTCAATCTCTGAACTGCTGCTGATAACTTATAAACTAGTTTTAAATTCATAAACCATCAACCTTAACTGTGACTTGTGTTTTTCGCCATTTACTTAACCTTGTTTACTTGTACTTTAACCATGATGAGTACCCTATTGCTATTACCTAATCACTATTTTAAATCAGATGCTTTATAATTGTTTTAAAACCTCTCGTTATACCTGTGAAATTGACCCTACAACCTGACTTTACTCCTATAACATGATTTTGATCCCTATGTCATGATTCCTGCTTACTTTACTGCAAAAGAGACTTGTATATAAATTTGTCTTCGAATAAAATTTACCTCTGTCTCTTAACTTTTAAAAGATGGATTTAAATATGAAAGCCGACTTTCAAGAAGTCTTTTTCATCAAATGATTTGGTAATTTTAAAAGAAATGGTGTTGATATTATAGGAATTCCGATCAAAATGGTTTCTGCGGATTCCTATAGGTTGGAGGCGTAAGAGGCCGAGTGACGCCGGTCCAGCACTTTTATGTGAAGACTATAATGAGATAGTCAATGGCTATAATGAGATAGCCCAAGGCCAATGGCAATAAGTGCCTTTATGAGTACTCCTTATGTCCAGAGGGACTTCGGTCCGTTATGGGGACTTTACGTGGCTGATCACCCGTATTGTCCGGGCGTTGTGAGAAAACTCCAATCAAAATGATTTGGTTTTATAAGTAAAAGTCCTAATGAAAGGACAGTTTTATGAAATGATTTGGAAAACAAAGTCCTAATGAAAGGACAGTTTTATGAAATGATTTGGAAAACAATATCCTAATGAAAGGATAGTTTTACAAGAATGATTTTTGAAATGATTAGTAATGAATTTTGAAATGCCTTACAATACCCTGCTTTATATAGCATAGAACTGTCAGATATATCTTGATTTTGACTTCGTTTCATTTATTGTACATTGCTTCCTGTTATCCATCTAACCCCTGCGAAGTATTCCTAAACCTTGAAATGATTATTTTTAGAAGTTTCTTAAAACCTTTCACCCCAGACAATTAGAAACATTAACCTTGAACTGAACTCTTCAAATACATGTGCTTCTATTAGTGAAAGCCATGAAAGAAAGTTTTTCGTGTAATGAATACCAAGATTGGAAATTGTGGAGTATAATTATGGGACAATGATGCCCAGGAATGATTTTTAAGTATGATTATGAGAAAGGATTTCTAAATTTTATATAATATTGTAGAACTGTTTTAACCTGAATGGTTACTTGCTGAGCTTTTGTGGCTCATTCTTTTATTTTCTAACCTCTACAACTTTTGAGAATTATGGTACGTCATAAGCAGACTACCAGGAAGAACATGTCTTTCATTAGTTATGCTAGGCTGGCTGCCAGTGAACAGGTAGGATCGAGGACGAACTAGAAGGAAAGACTTTGCTAAGTCTTGTACTTTTATTAATAGATTTTGGAGATGTTGCAGAAGTTGTAATAATGAGCATGATCACAATGGCCGCATTATTTTCTAACCTCTACAGCTTTTGAGAATTATACAAATTTTGTTTCTAACTTTATTAGCCCTCGTCTCTCTTGGTCCTTTAATTATGAGCATGATCACAATGGTCGCATTTGGGTGGGCTGGGACCCCGGTATTTAGAAGCTTTCTATTATTTCTTCTTCGGCACAACAAATAACATGCTCTGTTCAGAGAGTTTCTTCTCAACACTCATTTGTGGTCTCTTTTGTTTATGGTTTCAATACTGCTATTGAGCGTCGCAGTCTTTGGTTGGAACTAGCTGCTGTTCAGAATTCTCTTGCGGATATCCTGATGAAACTAATAATAGCAGCCACTGGACATCTAGTATGGTTGAATTTAAAGATTTTATTTTTCAGATTGGTGCTATAGATTTGAGGTGTATTAGTCCTCTCTTTACGTGGTGGGACAGTAATATAACCAATCCCATCTACAAGAGACTTGATCGTTGTATGGTTAATGGAGCATGGTTAAGTCAACTCACTATGTCTCAGGCCTCCATCTTACCGAGAGGGATATCTGACCACTGCCCTGTTGCTGTTTCATTGGGTATTACTCATGAAAGAATCCACCGGCCTTTCCAATTTTTCAACCATCTTATCTCAGCCGCCAATTTCTTAGATGAGGTGCGTAAAGCCTGGCATGATAGTATATGTGGTAACCCCTGGTTCATTGTTACTTCTAAACTCAAGCGTGTTAAAGAAGCAATGAAAAAGCTCAATACGTCTAATGGTGACATGCATAATGCTGTAATTGCAGCAAGGTTAGCTCTGCTAAATTTTCAAGCTACTATGCCCCCCAACCATCTGTTGCTCAATATGGAGAAGAGAATAAACTCATTTCTGATCTGCAAAATGCCATTCAATTGGAGGAAATATTATTGAAGCAGAAATCTCGAGTATCTTGGTTAAGAAATGGTGATACCAATTCTAAGTTTTTTTTCAATGCTTGCAAAGGCAGGTGGACCTTAATAAAATTCTCTCCATAAATGACGACACTGGTACTACTCACACGACACATCGAGGCATCTAATCTGTGGCTACAAACTTCTTTGCTAACATTCTAGGCCAGGAAAGTGAAGTGGAGGCTATCCCAACTGATTTAAACCTACCTCATCTTACTGATTCTCAATTGTTCGAATTACAAAAGCCATTTGAACCTGAGGATGTATGGAATACTTTTAAATGTATGGCAAAAAATAAAAGCCCTGGGCTAGACGGTTTCACAGTTGAGTTTTATACTACAACATGGAGTATTGTGGGGAATGATGTAACAACTGTAATTCTCTACTTCTTTCAAACCATGCATCTGCCTCGTGTTATCAATTCAACTGCTATTGCTTTAGTTCCTAAGCAACAACCAGCAACAGTTATGTCGCATTTTCGACCTATAGCCTGCTGCAACATCTTGTATAAGTGTATCACAAAAATGATCGCATCTTGGTTAAAAGCAGTTGTGTCTACCCTCATTTCTCCTCATCAATCGGCATTTGTCCCTCATAGACTCATTGGTGACAATATTTTGTTAGCGCAATCCCTTTGCACGAAGTATCAATTAAATTCTGGGCAGCCTCGTTGTGTTATTAAGTTGGATATCACAGAAGCATTTGATACTCTGAATTGGAAGTTCTTATTAAGTGTTCTGCAACGTATGGGATTTCCTCCTACCTTTATTAACTTCGTTCGTGTTTGCATAAGTTCATGTATGCTTTCGGTTAAGGTAAATGGCTCCCTGGAAGGTTACTTTGGTGCTAAGTCTGGGATGAGGCAAGGAGACCCAATGTCTCCGTACCTCTTTGTGCTAGCTATGGAAGGCCTCAGTGCTAGTTTAAACAAGTCTATTGCAGCTACATCTGAATTCAAGTTTCACTGGCAAGCTAAATCTCTGTCCATAAGCCATCTCATCTTTGCAGATGACGTGATGTTATTTTCTTATGGTGACCAGGAATCTATTGATTGTTTGTTGGAGGGTGTTAATTCTTTTTCTACTATTTCTGGGCTCCACCCCAACAAGAACAAGAGCTCGTGTTTCTTTGCGAATGTTGATATGAATGTCAAACATTATATCCTGAATAAAACGGGGTTTCTTCTTGGTACATTGCCGGTTAGGTATCTGGGTTTGCCACTTATCTCCACCAAGCTTACGTATAGAGAATGTAATGTTTTAATTATGCAAATCAGCAATCGTATCAATTCTTGGACTAGTAAATTCTTAAACCATGCTGGTAGGTTACAACTTCTGAAAGTAGTGCTATTTGGGATGCAAAGTTATTGGTCGACACATTTGTTTTTGCCTAAATCAGTTCTTAAAAAGCTTCAAACACTCTTTGTAAAATTTCTTTGGGGTGGGTCTACTTCAAACACGAAGCAAGTGAAAGTGTCGTGGAAAGATTGTTGTAGACCCAAAGATGAGGGTGGCTTAGGTATTCAGGATTTATGTCAGTGGCGTCGTGCAGCTTTCCTTTTTCATCTTTGGAGAATTATTCAACCGACAAATCATTCTCTTTGGGTTACCTGGTTCAAGTGCTCTATTCTAAAAAATAAATCCATCTGGAGTTTGCAGATGCCTACCCGTGCTTCCTAGTGTGTCAGGAAAATACTTAATCATAGGTCGGATGCCTTACAATTTGTATGCTACAAAGTGGGTGTTAATTCTCAGTTTCACTTCTGGACTGATCCTTGGGTGCAAGGCTCTTCTTTAATGAATCATTTTGATTAGTCCATTATTAATGAGGCTAATTCTTCTATCACAGTTAAAGTGAATCAGTTCATTTGCAACCGAGTGTGGGTTTTACCTCCATCGAATCATACTTAGATTATTGATCTGAGAAATCTACTTCAGAGAGTTAGCATTGGTGACCAAGATATCATTCTTTGGCAAGGGCAGTTACCTCGCCATGTCACTCTCTCTTCGATCTGGAACTCCATTAGACGTTCATTTGCTGCCCCAGCCTGGGTGCCTGTGGTTTGGCATTGTTTGTCCATTCCAAAATGCTCCTTTACACTCTGGTTGGCCCTCAAGGATAGATTACTTACAAAACAGCGCATGTAATATTTTGGCATGGTCACAGACTTGAGATGCGTACTGTGTGATAATGCTATTGAAACTAATGCACATCTGTTTAGTTCATGCACATACTCGACTTATGTCATGACTAATGCATCTTTCACCTTTACTGGAAATTGGACGAGTTATTTAAATGGGCAATTCACAATTGGTATTATTTCTAGAATAAGGCAGTTACTTGCATACTTGTACCTGGCAGCAATAGTTTTCTATTTGTGGCAAGAACGGAATGAGAGGTTGCACAATCCTGGACAAACTCGTACTGCACCACAGTTACAGCACATTGTAAAACGCATGGTCCGTGAAAAGGTCTTCTCTAGTCAATGCTTCAAACGAACAACTTTAAAGGATACAACTCTTATTTCTTTATTGTATTAGTTTGCAACAATTCTGTATGGGCTGTGTTCTAGATGTGCTAAGAGGATGATATATGATTTATCTCTTTTTGTAGTCCCTTAGTGGATTTTCTCGTGGGGTATGCCCCTAGAATTGTATTCTTTTTTTCTTTCTTATTCAAACTTAAATTTAGCAAAAAAAGTTCGAACGAGTCAAGAAAGATGCTACAAGAGTTTACAAGTAGTTTCCAAGTTCAAACGGGTCAAGAATGAAGATACAAGTTATTTTCATGGTTAAACGAGTTGAGAATGAAGCTACAAGTTATTTCCAAGCTCGAACGAGTCAAGAATAATGCTACAAGAGGTTACAAGTTGTTTCCATGTTCAAACAAGACAAGATGAAGCTATAAGTTATTTCCATATTCGAACGAGTCAAGAATGAAGCCTCAAATTGTTACAAATTGGTTTCATGTTCAAATGAGCCAAGAATGGTCCTACAAGAGTTTACAAGTTGTTTCCATGATAAACGAGTCAAAAATGAAGCTATAAGTTATTTACAAGTTCGAACAAGTCAAGAATGATGCTAGAAAAGTTTACAAGTTCCATGTTCAAATGAGTCAAGAATGAAGCTACAACTTGTTTAGAGTTCGAACGAGTCGAGAATGATCATACAAGAGTTTATAAGTTGTTTCCATATTCAAATGAGTCAAGAATGAAGCCACAAGTTGTTTCCAAGTTCGAACGAGTCAAGAATGAAGCCTCAAATTGTTACGAATTAGGTTCATGTTCAAATGAGCCAAGAATGGTCCCAGAAGAGTTATGTTGTTTCCATGTTCAACGGAGTCAAGAATGAAGCTTACAAATTCGTTTCATGTTAAAATAAGCCAAGAATGGTCCTACATGAGTTTACAAGTTATTTCCATTTGCAAACGAGTCAATAATGAAGATACAAGTTCGAACGAGTCAAGAAAGATGCTACAAGAGTTTACAAGTAGTTTCCAAGTTCAAACGGGTCAAGAATGAAGATACAAGTTATTTTCATGGTTAAACGAGTTGAGAATGAAGCTACNTGAGACTTCATTCTTGACTCGTTCAAACTTGAAACAACCTGTAGCATCATTCTTGACTCGTTTGAACATTGAAACAACTTGAAAACTCTTGCAGGATCATTCTTGGCTCATTTTAACATGAAAAAATCCGTACCAATTTGAGACTTCATTCTTGACTCGTTCGAA
>QRFB01022354.1:0-16926 GCA_008931105.1 Oenanthe javanica | reverse complement strand
GAATGGAAAGTCTTCGAAGATCAAGATAAATAGCAGATATGCTATAAAAAACAAGGAAGGAGAATTGCAGAAGGAAACTGTCAGCTAATAATTAAGAATTCTATTCCTATTGTAATTTATCTTTCTGTTATTAGTTGATAGGCAGCTCTCTATATAAACTCTATGTAACCTAATTGTAAAAGTGTGGAAGTCGAAGCATAATTTGTCTGAGTGAAACTTTGTGAGTGCATAGAAATAGAGAGAGTTGCTGTGATAAACACAGAGAAGCTGCTAGGGTTTGTGTACACCCTAGGAGAGTTTTGTATTTACAAATCAATAATACAAACAGTACTTATTCATATCTTTGTGTTTGATCTTTGTTCTTAATTCATATATGTTTGTTGTTATTGAGTTGATTTTAAATCAGGCAGAAAAGACACACAAGTATTCAACCCCCCCTTCTACTTGTGCAACTGGGAAAACATATGAAATCTTCTGAACTCTTATTCGTTGCTGAGGCCTGAACATATTAATGAACTTCTCTCGTTGTCATTCAGTAAACTTTAGATCTTGAATGCTCTGCAATGACGTATGTATGATTTTTATTTACATGTTCTTCTGGATTCCTGTGCTGCATATTAGTATTATTTATTTGTCTTTGTTTCTTAGTTGAGTTATCGTTATCACTATTACATACTACGTTACATTATGCTTTACACCCTTCAGTTTTAATTCCACTTCAATCTTGGGTATTGGTTTCCTGACTTTAGGATTCTCAGTGCTAGTACTTGGATCATTCATGCTTGCAGAATTAAATAAATTTGATGCATGAATATTGGGGTTCATATTCCAAGGCATATCAGGCATATTCATGTTGGTAAATGCAAGATATGGATTAAAAATATAAGGCATAGATGCATATTGAGCATGAATATCATGAGGACCAACTAATTGAGGAAAAATAGAGTTTGCAAACAAGTTAGGTATGGCAGGAATATTGGATTTGTAATACACAGATAGATGATTTTTACTACCATATTTAGCATATATCTTTCTGGGATCATACATGTCAGGTGTGTAGTTATTGTGCTTGTTTATGTCTATCTTACCATTTCTGTTCTTTTTCTTTTTCTCAATAGGCTTAGTTTCAGGCTTTATCTTTCCTAATTTATCTTTCAACTGATTCTTAGACAAAAACCCTATATTAGCCTTCTTAACTTGATTTTATGGTTTAAAGGAGCTACCTTCAGTTATAAATTTAAGAGGTCTGTTAAGGTTGGTTTTTAAAGTAGATTGTTTAACAGTTGATGATTTCTCAATTGATGGATAATTATCCAATGAGATAATATTATCAATCGATGGATAATCTTTATCAGTTGATTTAGGATTAGCAATCGATTTCTCCATATCCAATGATTGATTTTCATTAACAGCTAATCTCTCAAGAGTTTCAGACAACATGGTGAAAGAGTTTGTTCCATGAATGTCATTCAACTTTTTGCTAGTTTTACTAGACATGTTCCATTTTTCAATGGTTTTTAGCTCTTCTTCTAACTGTTCTTTCAAAGTTTTTATCTTCTTTTTATACTCAACTAATTCATCTCTAGCATCTCTGTTATCTACCTTGAGTTTATCCATTTGCACTAGCTCACTCTCTAAGTGTGTGTTCCTTTCAGTTAGAGAATCTATAGTGTTTTTGAGTCTAGTGTTTTCTTTGTTTAAGGATTTAAGAGTGACATGCAAATTATAGAACTCATTAGTCATTTCAGTAATTGTAGTATTGCATTCCTCTTTAGATAACTCAGATATATTAGTAGAGATTACTTGATTGCTAGGGGAATTAGCTTCTTGGTCATCATGATTGGCCATTAATGCAAGATTAATGAATTCTTCTTCTTTAGAATCATCCTCAGCAGCCTAGTCTTTTGTTTTGTTACAAAAGTCTTTTCTTTCTATTTTAGCAAATCAAAGTACTTTTTCTTGTAATCAATACCATCATTTAACTTTGATTTCTTTTCCATCTTTGGCTTTCTGCATTCATTAGAAAAGTGAACAGTCAATCCACAGTAGAAACATTTAAACCGAGTTCTGTCAACGTGATTCTTGTTTTGTTGACTCTCTTTCCTGAACTGGGATCCAGGACTTTGCATTAGATTTCTCTTGAATTTGATCTTTGATAATTATCTTGATAGAAAAGCTAGATGCTTATCTATTTCATCAATATCTTCCTTGGTGTATGACTCATCATCCTCAACTAATTATTTTCTCTTGTTAGTTAAAGATTCATCATACATTTACCCACTTACAGCTTTTCCATGACTTTCATTCATCCCTTCTTCAACAGCTACATCTTCACAAGGTTCTGTAACTTGTTTCTCCTTCACCATCAAGGCAATAGACTTGTCCTTTTTCTGACTTTTCTCAATATCTTCATCTTGTTATAATTCCAACTCATATGTTTTCAGAATTCCATACAATTTATCAATAGTGTATTCTTTGAAGTCAAGAGACTGTCTAATGGACACAGTCATTGGTTTCCATTCGTTAGGCAATGATATCAAAAACTTGAGATTGGTATCCTCAATAGCATATACTCTTCCATATAGTTTTAGCTCATTTAGAATCTTTTGAAACCTACTATATGTATAATTAATTGCTTCACCACTCTTGAAGTGAAAGGCTTCATATTTCTGAATCAAGAGTTGCATCTTGTTCTTCCTTACTTGCTCAGTGCCTTCACATAGAGTTTGAAGAGTATCCCATACTTCTTTGGAGGTTGTGCAGTTGATAACATTATCAAACATATATATAATTGTCAAGACCATTAAACAGAATGTTTAAGGCCTTCTTATCCTTGTGCACTTCCTTCTCATCCTCATCTGTGTATTCAGTCACAGGCTTTGGAATAAGTTTGTCTAGTGCTTGAGTACCATCTGCATTGACATTTGTAACTATTTACATAGGTGCATGTAGACCTTTCTCTATGCAATGAACATATGAAGGATCAATGGATAGCATGTGCAAATGCATTTTGACCTTCCGAGGAAAGTACTCATCTTTTCCAAGAACTGGAATTTTCACCTCTGTGTCTTTTTGACCCATACTTGATGTACTTAGATCTTAACTTTCTCTATGTTGAAATCTAGGCTCTGATACCAATTGTTATTTTCCTTAAGTACAAGTTTATAGAAAGGGGGGTTGAATACAAACTTAATAATTATATCAAATTCTTGAGGATTTAAGTTTGTATATTAAAAATGTTTGAGTGTTTGGAATATTAGAACTAAGAAATAGAATAAAAAAATTAAATTGAAAATTTTGAAAAAAAATATTTTAAAATTACTAGTGGATTGGTTTTCCATTAGTGAATATTTTTACTTTCAATAAACTTTGGTTTTAAAACTAAGTTGCTTACAACATGTAAATTGAACTAAGAAAAGCACTACAAATATTTTCTATCTTTCTATTGTGTTATTCTTGAGTTCTTGTTGTTCAAATTCTACTTATTGCTAAAATGTACTGTTAAACTATATATAACAGTCCATTTCTTATTTTTATTTTCTATCAATTGATAAAGGTGCAAAATACATTTTACAATGTTTGCACTAAAATACAATTTAGCTTCTTTCACAGTCTTCCTGGGTCTTTGCCTTGTTCTGGAAAAGTCTGTGTCTTGTACTTCTCCTTGAAGATCGTGGGTGCAAAATACATTTTACAATGTTTGCACTAAAATACAATTTAGCTTCTTTCACAGTCTTCCTGGGTCTTTGCCTTGTTCTGGAAAAGTCTGTGTCTTGTACTTCTCCTTGAAGATCGTGGGTGCAAAATACATTTTACAATGTTTGCACTAAAATACAATTTAGCTTCTTTCACAGTCTTCCTGGGTCTTTGCCTTGTTCTGGAAAAGTCTGTGTCTTGTACTTCTCCTTGAAGATCGTGTTCCTTTAAAAGTCTTTACAATCCTGACAAGACTGTCTTCCATTGATTCAGACTCTTGTAAATATTCCATTCCATTTGTCTTTAACTATTTTGGAAAACTATGATCAACTGATAATTATTGTGTAGCTTATCAGTCGAACCTTCTTTATTTATCCATCGATGGATGGGTTATTCATTGATCAATTGATGTATCAATGGATATTTGAATATTCATCGATCCCTTATCCATTGATTGTCTTTTTATCCGTTGATTATCTTGATGCTTTTATCCGTTGATGGAGATTCATTGATTTAACTCTTGTTGAATTTCATCTATCGAACAGTATTTATATCCATGTACTTCTTTATCCGTTGATCACTTCATTTGAGAGAATTTTGACTTAGAATATTTAAACTTTGTCAATCATTCTTCACATCCGTTGATAAGTTATCAATTGAAGTCAATAAATATCACTTGACTAGTACATAACATTCATCAAAATATTATAATCAACTAATGAGATAAGAACTCTGAATCAACTATTACAATCCATTTTATCAGTTGATTAATAACAACTTCAACTGATAAATGGACCCCCTTTCTGGTCGGAGTCCTCCCACTAGCAGAAGGAGTTTCGTACCAACACCTACAGACTAGGTCATTCATGATTTTCATCCTGACCAAAATATCTGGAATGCGTGGGTCACCTACACTAAGGGGCTCACTTTTATCAGAAAATATTTAACATAATTAGAAGATACAACAAATGTGCATCTTAACTCCTCGTTACGACTCTATACCGTATCAATATCATGCAGTGTCTTGACAATTTTCCTCAACCACTTATCCTCAATAGAACCCTCAAAATCTTTTATACTTATCAGCTTTGTACAAAATATATTGTTGCCTTTTACGGAATGGTCTCGCCAGTTTTCCGTCCAAAATCTATATCCCAAATATCATTCATAATCTTCTCACTACTAACTCCAAGTAGGTGAACTATTCTTAACTCATTCATTAGTACTACATCTGGTAGTTCAATATAGAACTCTACATGAGTTCTAACGTTATCCTCTTATATATGAATAACTCTTAACACTCTCATATCTGAGTACTATAACTCATGCTCTGATACCATTTCTATAACGCCCCCAAACCCAGAGTTAGGAATTTGAGTTGTCACGTCAAAATCCAATCATTTAAAACCTGAAATGACTCGATAATCCAACGAAATCACATCATAGACCCCTCTCTCTGACACATACAAGTTATAGCCTTAGAAACGATATACAACCAGTATCATTAGTTATTACAAACTAAATGTACTTATCCAGGATATGACACTATTAATGATAACCTCTACATGAATGACATTAATAACGATATTAATACTGAAAACCTATCCAACTTACTTCTGTAGAATAGTGTTGAACTAAACCATCTCAAAGGTGAATCTCCTACTTTCCTTCCTCAGAGTATGGAGCCAATTGAATGTACTATCACTTTCTCTGAAAAAATTAATGTAAAGTAAGAGTGAGTGAAAGAATGCTCAGCAAATTATCCACCCAATTATCTATGTGACTCTCATCCAAGAATATGATAATCACTACTATCTCAATAGTATAACAAAAGGTTACCGGTATAGGGTAAGCATAACAAAGTATCTTTTGACGATACATATAGTCAGAGTTTTCTGTTAAAAGTATTTATACTTAATATAAAGTTTAGAATAATATAATATGAACAATTAGGTTCATATTATATAAAATAAGATATTATTGAATATAGTGTTAATACTCTTTCATACTTCATCTGAAGCTTTTGAAATAAAACTCAATGAACTAATTAAGTTCACAGTTTTGAAATAATATTATCAATAACTTAGTTAAATAGCATCAACTATAGATTTTCTAAACTCCTATAAATATAATAAGTACACAGTTCAAGATACTGCAATAATAGTTACTTCTCATCATAGGAAAATCAAATCATTTTGAACCGTACCATTTATAAGGTTTAAAATCCAGTAAAATAATTTAAAGGCCTACAATTTAATTGGTGTATATCATATATCTACTTAAATTGTTAAAATAAACCTTTTACCAAAACATCTTGGACAATTCCAACATACCGTTCAAGAGGAATATCAACAAATCAATTACTGACAACACCCTTGGTAACTAAGCATTTAGGCTTTCATTACGATGTTGCAGCACAATTTCAATTGGAAAATGGAACTGTATTCGGAGCATTTCACCACACTTCTACCGTACATACACGATGAGTAGTCGTAACATACGGCAACTCTTGTTGTTTCTCTACATGTAGAAGGGGGAGCCAACGACTTTCACTACCGTTATTGGGATTCACCCTAGACCGCATATGGGCCAAAGTGTTGGGTCGTGCATCACTCGGCTACTTACGCTATATCTCCTAGTCCACTGGAACAATCTATAAACCTAGAACCGGAATTTAATTCTAGTTCCCCAAGTATAAAATACTTGTTAATAGATTCATCTATCTCTGAACGGTTACTTCCAGAATACTTGGGGAAGTAATATTATCACAATATGTGTGTTGACCTCCGTCAACTGATCTCATATATTAAGGAATGAAAATCATTTGAAAATCACGGCCTGGGAGTTAATCGGAAAATCTCTTGATTTTGATAAGTTGAAAACCCTGAATACAGTAGGGCAGTGATCCTAAAACACACTGGTATTCGAAGAAGAAAATCATTTATTTACTTCCTAGACTGGATTCCCAATTTTTGATAAGTCAGAGAATATTTTATTCTTATTTAAAAATTTAATAAAATATAAAATAAATATTTAGGAACCCCTACTATATTTAAATCAATTTAGAGTATTTAATAAATATTTAAATAATATTTGTTAAATAAATAAACAATTAATAAACCTTCTTAAATAAATATTCATAATAATATTCATTAATTAAATAAATATTCAAAAAATATTTATTAACAGTATTTAAAATATTTATCAATAAAAATATCTAAAATATAAATATTGGAATATTTTTAATCGTTATTTAAATAATCTATGTCTGGAAACTTCCGGGTTACAACAGTATTTAGAATAACGTTTCTGACTCCTAGTCTATTTTTGAAAATTACGAATACCCGCTCTATTCCTAGAGCTTTTATAAACACCGACTTACATATATAATATCGTATAGCATATAAACCAAAACATTTGGAAAATATTAAACAGCAGTTAAATCAATTCGTAATTCCAATAAGTTGTTATATCACAACATCAACAGTTTTCAAACATAACAGTAGTATATAGAGTACAGGTTTCAAAACTTGCATACGTAGTAATGCAAATATTTTAATATGTAAAAACATAGGGTTAGAAAACTTGCATAAGCATAATTTAATTTCATATACAAAATCAAGAATATAACCTTTTGAAAATAAAAGTATAAGGTTAGGAAAACTTGTTTGGAGTCCAAGATACGTTCTCAGAGTCTCGCTCATTCCGGATTTTCTATCAATAGATATCATAATCTTGATTAGTATTCTTAATCTCATCAACTGTTTATATTACTAATAAGTATAATCGCATATAGAGTCCAATTATGATACTTAAACTTGCACCTAGTCATTTTACTAACACTTATCTTAACTGATATTCACCTCATCGGGTCTATCTTGACCATTCATATAATGTCTTGTCAATGGCTTTTAATCTAATCATTTACTCCAATATATAGTCATGTTATTACTCAACATCTTTCGTGCCTTAACTGACTCGAAATTATCCTTTTATCCTAACCAAAGTGGTTCGTCAAAACAGTACCCCTAACGTTGACTTTTCTGAGAATTACTATTACGCGACTCGCACTCTAACATTTTTAATAAATCAGAAAATTCATAATTAAATATGAAACCCCTCAAAGAGCTTCTTGAGTATATTTAATAATTATCAAAAATATTTTTATTTAGAACACATGAGTTTAACTTGGTGAAAAGAATTTTAGAAATCGGGTCAACTACAGAATTTTACTATTTACACCGATTTCACTAAAACCTTGATTTCTCCCAAACCGTTAACTCAATCGATGCACCGTTTTCTCGTGAACGATCTAGAGAGTGTCTAGAAAAAGATGATTTAGAATGTTTTTCTGGTCAGAGGGGTGAATTTCCCAAAGCTTCAGTGTTTATGCAGTGGAGGTTTTTCATGATTTCACTTCGCATAACCTTGGTCCCCACATTTTTATAAAATCGAAATATTAACATCTGCACTTGAAATTTTGCAGAGACCTTGTTACCATCCAAATTACCTAACCTCCAAATTTGAAAATTTTTAGCAACTTTTAAGTTATTTGTTTATGTCTCCAAAGTGAGTTCAACATAGCAGTTTGGTCATTTTGGCTATTTTCACTAAAACTAGTTTTTCTCCTAAACCGTAAATTGAAATAACATGATTCAAGCGTCAAAACGAACCATGAAACAAGATCTACAAAATCATGGTCAGTGGTGTCAAAGTCATGTATATTTTCATTTCATAATTATTTGTCAAAATGAGTCTAAAAGCAAATGGGCATTACGACGACTATAAACGGAACGTTTTCCGGATTTAACTATGTTAAATCCATTAACCAATAACTCAATCATCAATCCAATGTCTTTAACAACAAAATTAGTTTATAAATTTCATCAACTCATCACCATCATCAATTCATATTATTCAACCAACAATAATCAACCATGTACATCCAAACTCCTTAAATCAACATATACTTAAACATAACTCAAACTCAAACTTATAGTTTAAAGTAAATCAAAGGGTGGATGGTGTTTATACCTTTCTTGAATCCTTGAACATACTAACTAAAGTTTGTAAGTCTTAAGGGAGCCTTGATCTATGCTTGTCATCCTTAAATTTGCAAGAGAAATGAAGAAACAAGTTAGTAATTTTCGGAGTTACTATTCATTACTATTCACCCTCTTGAAAGAACTTAAAATATGATTATCTTACCATGCTCAAATGGAAGAGACTTGTAAACAAAAAGTTTAAGTTACTTAAATACCTTTATAAAGAGCTATAGAACATAATTTTTGGTAAAGAAATGAAGGAGATATAGAATTTTTAGTTTTCCCTTTTATGATGAGGCCTAAATGAAGAAGAAAGGGGGGGGGGGGGGGGGGAGAAAAGCTTTTCCATCTCTTGGCTACTTGTGTTGGTTTGTATGTGGATATGGCTTATATTTGTCAAGAGGTATGGTCTTGATGAATGTCAAGTACCTCAAATAGTAACCAATGTATGGCTTTAGTCCTTTGTCTTGTACTTCCCCCTTACTTTATGGAACTATGCTTCCTTGGCTTGGTTTTGTTGTAACTAGCTAGTTTCTTGCTTGGTTGCTTTTCTAGTACTTAACAATATTGTTTATTCTCCCTTGCATGTACTTAAACATCATTGTTTTATTCTTATATTGCTTGATCTCAACGAGATGTCTATTTTTATTCTGAAACGTTTCCTTGCGTAAGATTCATTATAATTGTTCTTATTACTTTAAATACTTTGGCTCAACTTATATCTACTAAAATTTCATGTTATAGGATTCGTGTCATGTCGGGATCCTCGTATTTCATAATATCTCGTAAGTTACGAAATAAATAGTAAAAGTAAAAAATTTCGGATTCTGACGACTTTTGCATTCACTCATTTGCTTCATAAAATAATATTACATCTTCGGATTTTTAACATTCCATCATTTACTTAGTGTGGGCTAAAAAGTTTTTCATAAATCCATAGAACCATTATTCATCAAGATTGTTTATAAATAAATAAATGCGTAAAAATATGGGTTATTACATAAATGGTTCCCTAGTCAATGAATATTTATAAGTCATATATCCATTGACCAGTTACAAAAATTAAGATCAAATTTATAATTTTAAAAAAAATTGTTATCATCACATTACATGATTCCTAACAATAACACATCGATAAGTAGAAAGAAAACGATGTCTATATTTCATTCACATCGAAAAATAGAAAGAAAGCGATGTCTATATATCTCGTTCACATCGGATTTTGAAATAAAATCAATGTCAAAACTACACAAACAACATTGAAAGGTCTGTATATTTGTTGGGTAATTGTACAGAAACGATGTTTACTTTACCTATTAACATTAGACTTGTTTCAGGATTGATGTCAATAGATGCCCTGGACATCGTTATTCTATAAAATAACGACGTCTATGTCCATTTATATCTTGTGTATAATATGTTTAATGTACTCTAAACTATGTAATATTGCAATATTGAAATGAATTCCATGTTATAAAGTGAGAAATATTAGGCAAAGACATCAAAAATATCTCAAATAATGTTGTTAAAAATCATTTAATACATCGGTCAAAAACCAATATCTAATACCTGATCTTTCTTCACACCTGCAAAGATATTGGTCGTATTTTTCACAATCATCGATTATTAGCCGTATGTATATTATAATTTTTCAAGTCGTGTAAGAAATATGTAGAAGGTATATACAAATTTGAAAAATTTTAGAGAATAGATGGATAGCGTTGGAAATGGTATTTTTTTCCACCTATATTTGCAATAACATGTCAGATATAATTAAGGGGACCTTGTATTTTTTGCACTTGACATGGAAAACAATGACCACACAAACGTGGAATTTTTGTGTAGCGCCACGGTAAAAAATTCAGAGCCACATAAATTTTCAATGTGATCATTGTTGTGTAGATTTGTCTGTCAACTATATATTTAAAAACATTATTTGTTATATATTGCTTGGCCAATTGCCATGGAGTCCTAACCCGAAAGCACCAACTATTGTTTCATTGGATACTGTCTCCCCAGTGCTCCATGTGTAATGTATATGTTATCCATAATAAATCCTATCCTTGTTCTAGCTAATTAGTGCTACAGGGAACATAATTCCCATAGTTGATGAACTCTACATATTTTTAGAACCAGTGGTGTAATATAACCATGCAAGGAAGCCAGGAAGGGGCATGAGGCTTAAGTACAGAAGCAGATTATTTAGTATAAAAAATGGTCATTAAGCTATGGTACCATATTTTTACAATCGTGTATGTTAAAATATAATATTATAAGATCTCGATAAGCTATTTTTCTAACGTCTCGAGATTTTAGAAAAATCGATAACTTAATATGATATAGCAGAGGTTCGTGGATTCGAGCATGTATATTTATGGGTTTGGAACTAAATCAACAGTTCTTGATATCAATCGATCGATCATAGTTATAAGACAAAGTCAACCTGAAAATATCATGTTGAATACTTGAACAGTTGAAGACCTAAAATCAAAATGAGAATACTATCACTTGCATTAATAATTTTTGGTACCATAGGAAGTCATTACTGGCAAATTTTATAATGCAATTAAATAACCACTACATGTATATATGGCTTACGATTGCATCATATACTTAGCACTAAGCTTGAACATGATTTATCTGTCAACAACTACAAGCCCCCATCTCTCAACACAAACAAAAATCGCGTTCGACTTGCCTTATTTTTCAGAAATAATTACTTATTTTCAGAAAAAAGTATACAAATACGTGTTTTTTCGGGCAAATAAACACTTAATTCTCCGAAAGGCAAACACCCCATGGTAAACTAAGGAACAAAGTGATCCACATTGAATTCTTCTTTCTTTCTGTGTTACTTGTATGTATATTATTATTCGGGAAGATTGCTGTTGCGTGATTAATTGGCAAGTATTTGATAAATGGATAATGGAATTTAACCTGTATGTAATTTGAGTGCATTTTTCTGACTGTGCATGGTAATTATAGCAAGTGTTTTGCAGACTTGGAACATCTCTTTACTTTAGTTTCCTATAAATAGGCTTCTCAAAGATTTCAAATGTACTGGATCCAAACAACTAGACAAGTTTTAGCTAATAAACACCATCTAGCTTAAAAATGGAAACCAAATCTTCATTGAAAGTCTTGAGCCAAATGCTCACCAATATTAGACCATATTTAGCTATGATATCTTTGCAGTTTGGATATGCAGGAATGTATATTGTTACCATGGTTTCATTTAAACAAGGCATGAGTCATTGGGTACTTGTCGTTTATCGTCATGTGGTTGCAACACTAGCTATTGCTCCATTCGCGTTTGTTCTTGAAAGGTTTGTGTGTGTGTGTGTGTGTGTGTGTGTGAGCTACATTTAGCTCGTTGCATACATTGATATGTATCTGAGCTTGTATTTTATGGAGTAGCTTGTCAATCTGTAGCTAATACCATTTTTTTCTTGACAGGAAAGTAAGGCCAAAGTTGACACTTTCAGTGTTTCTGAAAGTAATGCTGCTTGGACTGCTAGAGTAATGTTCTAAACGACTTAAACATTGAATGACATGTGTAATAGTGAATTTACTCGGTGTGCATTAGCAGAACTCTGACTATTGCCACATACAGATATAAATCATATCGTTGATCTATCTGCATGCACGATTTGGTATAATATTTGCACTGACATGAAATTATATGAAACTAGGAAGATGTCGATCCAGATGAAACTGGACGTGCAGAAATAATTTATGGCTATTTAATAATTTTTAGCGNTTAGTATAAAAAATGGTCATTAAGCTATGGTACCATATTTTTACAATCGTGTATGTTAAAATATAATATTATAAGATCTCGATAAGCTATTTTTCTAACGTCTCGAGATTTTAGAAAAATCGATAACTTAATATGATATAGCAGAGGTTCGTGGATTCGAGCATGTATATTTATGGGTTTGGAACTAAATCAACNCTCCCAGCTCTTACCTTCATCATGGCAATTATTTGCAGGTATATATCTTATATGTGCATTATTTTCTAAAGTGTCATTCAGTAGATTGTTATCTGAAAATCAAACAACTAAGAGCCAAGTTACATGCTTAGGTATAGATGTATCAAGTATATACAACAAAATGATTTAGTTCAAAGATCAATGATGTGGNTTAATATGATATAGCAGAGGTTCGTGGATTCGAGCATGTATATTTATGGGTTTGGAACTAAATCAACAGTTCTTGATATCAATCGATCGATCATAGTTATAAGACAAAGTCAACCTGAAAATATCATGTTTGAATACTTGAACAGTTGAAGACCTAAAATCAAAATGAGAATACTATCACTTGCATTAATAATTTTTGGTACCATAGGAAGTCATTACTGGCAAATTTTATAATGCAATTAAATAACCACTACATGTATATATGGCTTACGATTGCATCATATACTTAGCACTAAGCTTGAACATGATTTATCTGTCNTAACACTGTCGGGAGCAATGCTAATGACCTTGTACAAAGGCCCCATTGTCAACATATTAGGAGGTTACTCCCACGGATCAGAGCATGAGGATTCCGGAGATACATCCTCCANTAAATAACCACTACATGTATATATGGCTTACGATTGCATCATATACTTAGCACTAAGCTTGAACATGATTTATCTGTCAACAACTACAAGCCCCCATCTCTCAACACAAACAAAAATCGCGTTCGACTTGCCTTATTTTTCAGAAATAATTACTTATTTTCAGAAAAAAGTATACAAATACGTGTTTTTNCCATTGGTTGGTCTGCTTTCTTCATTGTTCAAGTGAGTTTCATCCCCCTAGCTAAATAGCATATATATGCTAATTACTTCACAATTAGTCAAAAATATATGCTAATATGATTATATGGATGCATTAGTCGATGACATTAAAGGAGTACCCTGCGGAGCTGTCATTGACAAGTTTGATTTGTGTGATGGGGATGGTGGAAGGTGGGGTTGTGGCGCTTGTAATGGAACGTGACATGTCTGCCTGGGCTATCGGTTTTGACTCCAGGCTTCTTGCTGCTGCTTATTCTGTGAGTTACCAATCATTTATATTTAGATACTCTTTACCTTAAACATATATATAAATAGATGTCAATAAGTAATTTGCGATATGTGTTGATTAGGGGGTGGTTTGTTCTGGAATCGCGTATTACGTACAAGGTTTTGTGAACAAAGTGAGAGGTCCAGTGTTTGTCACAGCTTTTAGTCCTCTAGCCATGATTATCACTGCCATTCTTGGGGCTATCATTTTATCCGAGCAAGTTCACCTTGGAAGGTAATTCAAGTATATATATAACCTTTGTTTTGGTACATTTTTGTATTGAAATCTCATTCTCATTTCCGTTAACCGGGTTAAAATCTCATGATCCAAACCGCATCTATGTCCTTTTTCACAGTAGTACTATCATCTAGGTAGCTTTTACATCGATATGCATGGAAATCTTTTTAATTAGCCTATTAAAACAACAATATAATATGAGAAGATTTAGTAGTAGTATATAAAAAAGTTATATGTTTGGTATATTTCAGCTTGCTTGGAGCATTTGTAGTGGTGATTGGCCTTTACTCAGTGGTGTGGGGGAAAAGCAAAGATGAAAATATAACAAGTGGAGAAGGTAAAGCCCAAGAGTTGCCAGTGGTGGTTCTGGAAAATAAAAATAAATCGGCGCCTCGTGACATTTTTGATGGAGCACCTGCTTCAAACCTTAGCCATGCAGTAAAAAGTTCTCTTCCAGGAGAGCCATAAAGATGATGATACTAATAATGTGTATAGAATCATTTCATTTTCATCTTCCTCTCTTTTCTTGTGCCGACTCTATAGACGTGTGTATAACTAGCTACCTACGTACTATGCTTATATGAAACATATTGAATGTCTTTTCAAGAATGTAGATGAACATGTTTCCGGTTCAGATACAGAAGTTTACATTTTATTGTAACTAAGAAAATTTACTAGTGAAGTATTAAACTAAAAAATGTCACAAAGCAGCAGAGTTTAAGAATCTTGTATAATTTGTTACTGGAATAAGATCTGCATAATGAAATAGCAAAGTTCTTAGCTGAGGTATGTACAAGCATAAGTTGGACAAGAGGAACATGGTATCAATACAATCATATACATAACTTACATACATAAATAGTGACAATCACCAATTTTTCTTGAATTATCCGGCAGTAGGATAGGAAGCTTGCATTGCAATGCCACACAGGCCTTCCTCAGCGGCTATACCTCTTTGCATTTTGATGTAACCTTCTTTGCCCCAACTTCTGCCCCATGTATTCTTTACCAGCCAGTATTTTGTCCCATCAGAATCAGTGCCATAGCCTACAGCAGTTATACTCCATGGTCTAAGTCAGTACCGCATTGTCCTGTAAAGACACCACTTGAGTAAAACTGGAAGTCTGAACCATTAGGGTCGATGGCAACGGAGATTGGTTGATTTGCAACGGCTTTTAGCAGAGCACTCTCACTATTTGCAGGCACATCCTCGTGCCCAGTTATCGTGGCTGCATGGTTTGCTTCTTTGTTGGGATTGCAAGTTCCATCAGTTCCACTGTAAGGGTAGTTTATTTCAGTTGAGAGGCCGTGGTTTTGTTGGATAAAATCAAATGCAGTCCATAAGACCACCTTCACAGCCTTGATCTTTGCCGCTAGTATCACAATCAACCAGTTCTTTGTTGGATAGAGAGATCAACTTACCAGTTTTAAACTGAGTAATTCCTTCCATAGCTGCTACAGCCGAAAACACCCAGCAGCACCCTATATATTATGAAAAAAGAGTGTTAAGAGATATTCCTACAAAAATAATAGACTATTAATTATAAAATATGAACTCAAGACTTATCACACTGGCCCTGATCCTTGATAGGTGTTACTGCACCTTTCTTTCTCCAGTCCATGGAAGATGGTACAGCAGTAACATTTTCATATCGGAATACATTTGTAGATGTAGCACAAACATGGCTCTTGAATCTGTTTCTTGACGTAAACTCTTCATTGATAAGATCTGCAAATTCATTGACCCCTAGTTTATATGGCTTGTTGTTGGCTTTATTAAATGTCTGGATGTATTTGAGGTTCTCTTCGAAGATGGTAGAACGCCTATTTTTCTCATCAGCACTTTTGTACACACGTTCATAACGGGTCATCCATTAGTCATGTGTCTCAGTCATTGATGCCTCATTCAAAGAATGGGCTGCAGCTAGAGATGCCTAGGCTCCAAAGGTGAAGAGTAGAGCCATGACCATGCACTGGTACTTGATGGTTAAAGCCATTTATGCTTTGATTGTTGGAAAAGATAGATGCTTCAGAAGTATTGTTAGCTTATATATTCAAATACTGGACTTCTGCAATATATAGGCAAACATAAGAACATCTTTAGCTAGTTTCTTGGTTGTGTTACAGAAGCTATGTTGTATCAGCGTGCCTGTTAAAATGGGGCTGATTCATTACATTTTGACCCGTTCGTTTGATTTGCAGCATTTGTTTCAAAATAAAATTCAAAAGGCCATAGAGCTAAAATGAGTTCACATGTAAGGAGTTTGTCCTTTATATTTACCTAGTATATTACATGTGAAACAGACTAGTATGAGAAAAATAACCTACCATAATTTCTGGTTTTTTAATCAAGTTTGTGAATAATTTCTGGTTTTTTAATTAAGTCATGAACATAGGCCAACCTACTTCATATATACATGTAGTTGCCACTTTTTTTATATCTGATACTGCTGCTCTGTTTATCTGAGGAATAAAAAGCTACTGATTTTTCACTGCATAGCTCTTCGATTTTTTATATGTTGTAATTTATCCGATTTAAGATGCATATGGTGAACTAAAAGTCTACGCGTTGTGCATTAGAAATTCTTATCCATATTACTGTTGTATATGAAACATACTATGAAGTTAGTTGTCAAGTAGTCATCCTAAATTTCTTGCATTGTAATGCTGGTTTGACATATTAACATCCAAACAAGATGAAGATTGTAAAATAAAGACAACTTTTAGTTGTTGAGCTTGTTCCAGATCCAGCTATTCGCTAATAATGCGTGCATGGAAATCATTCTTGTTTATTTCCATGCGCGCATCAAGAATCTGGAACAGACCCTGTTATTGTTTATTTCTTCAGCCTGAAGAAGTTAACACTATATTGAAAAACAAACTTCT
>QRFB01022353.1:0-17418 GCA_008931105.1 Oenanthe javanica | reverse complement strand
TATCAGAAACAACTTTCAGGAAGTATTAAATGGACCGATCACATATTATTCACATGGCTGTCTCCAATCTATTTGGATAGACATATACCACTTGTGAACTTAAATTAATTTGATTCTAAATAGGCACATTAAATAATATTTGTAGTGTTCATGGCATAATAAGTAAACATTTCTCCGTTAAAGGTCTAGGTCCCACAATACTTGCTATTTCTATATGCAAATGCTTCCACCNTATTTGTAGTGTTCATGGCATAATAAGTAAACATTTCTCCGTTAAAGGTCTAGGTCCCACAATACTTGCTATTTCTATATGCAAATGCTTCCACCCTATCATTTATAGAATATAAATTGTAAATGGGGAGGGGAAGCCAGGGAGAGTAAAGTATTTGCTAAATCAATTACAAGTCTTTTTGTGCTATGTCACATTATATATTGGAACAAACATAGTTTATACAAATAATTTAGAATAAGTAATCTAAAGCCAATAAAAGGCTAACTTGGAGTAAATGTAATGGATAAATGAAATGAAAGCGACTTGCTTACCGAGGCTTTGGCGCACAGCTCTTTGAAGGTCGGCTTGAAATCTCTCCTCATCGTCCTCCTCTGAATGTATTTGTCTTAATGTTTTGGAATTATTCTCGGAACAATCACCATCTAATTTCATGTAAAACCCATATCATATTAGTTTGTTGCTACACAAAATTATTCGTCAAATATATTGAAGAAATATACATGTTTATTAAGAAAATTCCAAAAGGCAAGGCTATGTCATTGTGGAACAACTCGTACCTCAAAGAAGTTTTCATGAACTTCGTTCTAATCATATATCTATGCTTGTTGATATTAAAATATTATAACAAAAAAAATGATGATATATTATCAGGTATACAAATGCTGCAAGCATGTTATTTTATAAAAAAATTAGTGACGAATTGGTGACTAAAATGGACTATAAAGACTTGGATAAAAAAAGTATTTTTTCTTCTCTTTCCACATAGGGGTAAAGGCCAACATTCACAAAGCCCGCACAAGTATAAAACCAGATCAGGAAAGTATCAAAGATATTCAAAGCTCATACAGTTTTTAAAGACATGATAGTTATATTCCGCTGCTAAACCCAATAAAACATGGCAGAGCTATCTTCTAACCAAAAAAACACATCAGGGAAGCAAGATAAAAGATTATTCGTAGAGCCACAATTTCAGTTTAACCAATATTGGGATTCATCTAATAATTGTATGTGACTAGTTCTATAAATCATAGTTCTTTCAATTAACAATACACTCAACCAAATTTGTTTGTGAGGAAACCTATGATCTTTTCTTAATGATTTAAGTCGGCATAATATGCTAGATACTCCGATTGTCTTTATAAACTTGATAGCATTTTTAAGAACTTTTAACCTAACGTTTATACCAACAAAGAACCCATTTCAAAGTAATGCATATTTTACTGGCGGTGCACCATAAATAGTTGTATATTGTAGAACTGCAAAAAGATGCAAACACTTGCATGCGACATGCATCACTAGGTAAATACTACATCCCTTAGATCCGACCCTCAAAGATAAGCAAGGTTTGTGTACACGTGTGTGTACACTGTAAAGGCCTTACCACGGATACCTTCATGTGAATGAGATCTTCCTGCTTCAACAATTTCAGTCTCAGATGGCACAGGTTGTAACTTCCCATCAGCCAAGTTTGTTGAATTTTTATGGCGTTTACCCCTCCTTCCCTTGCGTCCCTCAGAAAGAAAAGCACCATTGTTTCGAATAGCTTCATTAGGTAAGCCTGCACGAGAGTAGAAAATGACCACATTCATAATACTATCCAAAATGTGCAATAGCCTTGTGATATACTAATGACTGACTTTGTTTAATTTCTTCATGAAAGTGATGGTCGTTGGTGATACCAATCAACTGGGATGCTTCATCTCCAGGGTCTTCAGGCACACGTTCTAACAGGTTTGGGAATCCAGCACTCTGGTCCGAGGATTCCTATAGTTTAAGTTTCGTGAGTGACCCCAAAATTAAATTAGATTTGTATTCCACCATTAGTTGGAGAGTCTTAATAACTGTAGTATAAGAGCAAGTCAGGTGTTTCATATTTTTTTTAAAACAGAAAAGACATCAAGTATTCTTTTAAGAATTATGAGAAAATAGTAAAATAAACACTCACCTGCCGACTGTGTTTTATTTGTCCCTGCACTTTTTTATCATTAGCACTATCAGCGAAATAATCATCTGGCAGTCCAACTGCCACCTCCTCTGAACCTGCTGCTGCAGATTTTTTGTGTTGCTCAGCGAGGTGCTTCTGCTTAGCCTCATTTTCAATTCTTCGTTGATAATCCAAGGTTTCTTCAAGTTTCCTTTCTTCTGCTTCAAGCTCAATCTTCCTTCTTAGTTCTTCCTGTTTATTTGACTCAACAGCAGTCCCAGCAACATTTTCATAATCTAAATAGTTCAAGTCGCATGTATCTACAGACAAGCTGCAGAAAGACATAGATCATTAAAGCACTAAATGATGAAATTTGGCATGGACTACAAGATACAAACAATTATAAAGCAGGGACACTTTCATGAGGGTGCACGTATCTATCCAAGTGAAAATACGAAAGCATACATCTGTTCAACAGTCTCATGGTGAGGCATATGCAGTTCACTGGTACCAGAAACCTGCAACAGATGCAAAACTATCACACCCACATACTTCATTTATTTAACTGGTAAAGGACAGGTAAATAAAGCATAATGACTTAAATAAATAAAAATACATAAAGCATAATGAAATGCGACTATAATTTGTACTTTATGATCCTTGGTTTTTCTGTAGTCCTTATTCTTTTTCTTCTCCTTAGACTTCTCATGTAGATGTCTTGCATTATCAGATACTCCACCTATGCCCTTTTTTAAGTCTAGATCAAGTTCTGCTAAAAATGCTTCTCTAGCAGCATCAGATTTCTGTGTTGCATCTTTTTCTGCAAGATCTTCCAACCGTGCCTGGAGAGGGAAAAATTAACACAGCAGAACAAAAGTTTGCTTGGAAAATATGAAAACAAGCAAGAAGTAATGAAAAGCATATACAGACCCGCATGAATGACTTTATTAGAGGTACTAATATTGATTGATAATCGTGGGCAGAAACAGGATCAAGCTTGACTTTAAGTTCCTCCATCCCACTAGCATTGCGCATAATTCGAGCATCAATTTTGCTGAGCTGCAGTGATTTAAAAATTTAGATAATATGGAAAGATAATGCAAGAGAACTTTCCGTAAAAAGTACACAATGACCTACAAACCTCAATAGACAACTGTTCTTTCTGTCTCTGGATTGCAACTTCAATACAGGTGTTCACTTGATGCAGATAGTCCTTTGTTTTCCAGTCAGACTCTTCACCAGATTCCAGGTCACAAAAAGGAGAGTTCACACCAGCATAAGTATCTTCAAATCCAAAATGGTTGACATCCAAAGATTCTGCTTCTTTCAAAACATTGGAGATTGCATCCAGTTCAATCCTATTGCTAATAAGCAAACCATCACTGTCACTTTTAATGAGCTCTTCCCGTCGCTTCATTAAGACGGACTCGTAACTTCGCGGAACAAAATCAGAGGCATTCTCTCTTTTTTTACCTTCCTCAAGACAGATATCCTCTACCATTTGCAAAGCCTCCTCATAATTTAGATGCTCGCATTTTCTCTCACACAAGCTCTGTTGGTGGAGAAATTCCTTCTCAAGCATCTGAAGAATTTCTACACCCTGTTGTGCTTTTTCTTCTCTATTTCGAGTCCAGATAGCCAACTGTTCCCCACAACTGGAACCTGTAAATATCCAGGACAATAAAGCATCTTCGTCGATAACATGTCTACTCTCATGAGAATCACGAGATGAAATTGTTCTAGTTGCATTGACTGGGAGAGCATCATGGCATGTGGTTGGATGTACATCCCAAGGCAAGAAATGCTCGTTAAACAAAAGGCATGATTCACATTCATCAAGTACAACCTTTTCTACAGTATCAACAGCTTGGCTACTACTGCTAAAGTCATCGATAGAATTAATCTTCTCAGAATATCTACCTACTCCACAAGAATGAGATAGCTCTTGTAGGAATGCATGTATCTTCTTCAGCTCGGGAGCTCCTAAAAAGCATATGCATACAGATGTCAGGTCAACTCCATAGTTAAAAAGCCGAGAACAACCAGCCAAACGCCCCTGCAACTCATCCATTGCAAACTGTATCACCTTACTGAGATGGCTTGCGGCCAGGTATTTATTTTGAATTAGCAACTCAAATATGGAACGAATTTTCTCAAGGAGCTTTGCACGTTCAGAATCATCAAACAATGGCCAGCTATCAGAAAGAAAGGTTGTCTTGCCACCTGCATTTTCATTGAATCCTGTCAATTTCATGTCAGAAATCTTATCATATTGTTTGCTCTCCGTATTCATGCCATTGCAAATATCACCCGATTTCTGAGATGAATCCCATGCATCTTCGTAGACACAACTGTCCGTAAAGAAGTCCTTATGTTCATCAGATGCTTGACCATTTGAATGTTTCTCAAGCAAAATAACTGCAGCATTGACATCCAATGGTTTCCAAGGACAGTTGAGAAGCAAGTCACTCGACTCCTTTCCAATATTTTGAGGCATAAGTGACAGCAATTTAGGCAACAGGATGCCCAAGTGCTCGCGATTAACATGGTCGATATGCATCTCAGAGTCGGCAAACTTCTCATCACAACGGCAGCATGCCCAAAAGTTCCACCCTTTATTAGCTTCACTAAATGATAAAGCTTCCGAAAGGACTTCATTTGCGAGCCCATCCTTTGAGGAGCTGAAATGTGCCTTGATATCTGAGACTTTTATTTTAAACAAGTCTTTCTTCATTTCCAAACTCATACATTTCCAAAAAGATTGAACCAAGTCTTTTCTCTCTGCAGAAGATGCAGCTTTTCTGACATTCTTTCTCCGCTCACTAGCTCGCTGACCAGATCCTGAAGAGGTATCTACAGCTTTCTCGCCTTCATTTTGGGGTGGAGGTGACCCTGTCTTCTGCTGCAACAGCCGTGCTGCAGCAACCCGAACTTCAATCTCTTTCCTCCTCTCCTCAGGCGTCTTGGTTGCCTTCTTAATCTCATTAGGCCTTCGTGACTGAGCCATTTTCACCTCCATCGGGTCCTCCGTAGCCCTCCTAATCGGAATCAACCGAAACTTCTCCTCTCCATTATTAAGATTCTTCATCCACGACGAAAGTGAAGCAATATTGGCTTTCTGAATCAAGGAGCGCAGCTCATTTTGCACATGTGCCACTCTCGAATCAAGAGTCGACAACTTCAACTGACTCTCATCCTGCAAACTCTCCTTCCCAGGATCCACCGGATTCTCAATAGCCAACGCACGCTCACACTCCTGCACCACCTCCTCATAATCCTTGGCATCATTCGCAGCCTCATACATCAAATTAGCATAAAAATGCGCAAACTCAATCGAATTAGGCGACAACACCACCGCCTTGCCCGCACTCTCCACGGCATTCCTCAAATGCCTCTGCTTCGTATTAGCATCATCAATCACCGAAGCAACCTTAACACAAACCGTACCCTGAACTCGATAAATCAAAGCCAAAAACGGAGAATTCTCATTCCTAACACACATATCCTTAATAAGCCTCAACGCTTTCGTATGATTCCCCCTCCCAAGCGCATTTAGGGCACGCTCACACTCCAACTTAATAACAGAATAATTCGAAACACCTAAATCCCCCTTAACTTTACTAAGCTGTAGTTGTTGATTGCTTTCATTTCCACGAATCGATAAATCTAAACTAGACTTCCCATCCAATTCACCCCCGGCACCAACTCCGTTACCGGAATCAATCGCCGGTGATGCAATTGATGCCTTAGAGCGAGGAGCTCCACCTCGCTTCTTATGCCCCATGTTTCATAAATAAATATATCTATATCTATATATAAAACAAATGAAATACAATTATATACTCACTTTGAATTAAACACTGTACAACACACAGCGATTGTAGAGATATGTGAGGATTAAGTTGAAATCTATAACAGAGTGACGCAAATCACCCACTGACAATCGATCGCCGTTGCGTTGATATACACAGACTTTCGCATTAATATTTTTGTTATTTGTGTATATATTGTATGTATTCGATGTGTGTGTATATATATTTGTAATGTACTCTTATATCTATATATCTGCACCAAAACAAAAATGTGTTACACAACTTTTTCTCCTACTGTAGCTATTAAATTTCTAGGATCTTGCATTTTGGGATAATTTTTCCGATTAAACATATATTTTTAGATATTTGTTTTTATACATTAAATTATTTTAAATTCTATCGGCCTGTATTTAATATTTATGATTAGTTTCTAGTAATGACTAACGATATGTAACATTTAGGTTATATATATTATAATAATTTTATATTTCAGATGCATATTTTACTTAATTGTGTAATTATTTTAAATAAAATATTGCAGATGTGTATGATAAGTAGAACTTTTATGATCTAAGTTTTAACATATGTTTTTAAAAATGTTCGGTGGTTGAAAGTTAGATTAAATAAATAAAAAATAACAAGATTATATCATTCAGAGGATTAGAAATAATTAAAATATTCATATTTTACATGTTGGTGTCAAAGCAAGAGTACTAATAATATTTAGTGTTCTTGTCAAATTAGGATGTAAATTTGGATCATCTTATCATGTAATTTTTTTTAGTGAACTTTAATTTTAAAATTTATCATGTAGGATTTTGATTTAAAATATGTATAATAATATTTATTTATGTGTAATTATTTATAAGAAATGTTAATATATATATATATTTATATTTATATTTAAATCCATGGAATATATTACAAAGTGGACAAATCATTATGCGATTACCATAATTCCTGCAATAAAGTAGAGTATTTGTCTTCATTCATATGTTAAGTTTAAAGTTTTTATATAGAATGTATATGTTAATAAAAAAAAGATTATTCCATGAAAATGATGGTGGGTTTTGTGAAATGGGATAGCGCATTCTAGTCGTATATATTGTATTTATATATTAATAAAATAATATACTGTTATTTCCCTTAAGTACAAGTTTATAGAAAGGGAGTTGAATACAAACTTAAGAATTTTAAATAATTCTTGCGGATTCAAGTCTGTACTTTGATGAATTTGGTGTTTTTGTGTTTGGAAATAAGGAACTTTAATATAAAACTGATTTATAGTATTGAATAACAAAACATATAAACTTATTAGTGGATTGTTTTTTCACTAGTGAGTTTTTGCTTTCAATTAACCTTGCTAAGATTACCAAATTGCTTACAAGATGTGAAACTGAACAAAAGAAAAGCAATACAATGGTTTCTAGCTTTTCTTGTTTTTGTTCTATCTTACACACTAGTTACAATGAACTGCTAAGACTATATATAGCAGTTCACATTCTACATCTATTTTTCTATCGACTGATAAAATGCAAATTAAAAATTACATTTTACAATGTATTCACTAAAATAGATTGTAGCTATTTTTCACAATCTCCTTTGCATTTGTCTTGTCCTGGAAAAATCTTTGTCTTGATCTTTTCCTTGAAGACTGTGTTGCCTTGAAAGTCTTCACAATTCTGACAGGGTTGTCTTTAATTGATTCAGTTTCTGCAAAGATCTCAGTCTTTTTGTCTTTAACTAATTTGAGAAACCTTGATCAACTGATAATTGCTATAAAGCTTATCAGTTGATCCTCGTTTACTTATTCATCGATGAATGTGTTATTCATTGATTAATTGATGTATCAATGGATAATTAGGTTATCCATCGACTCATTATCCATTGATTGCCTTTATACGTTGATAGCCTTGATATTTTCATCCGTTGATAGAGATCCATTGATTTGACTTTTATTGATATTTATCCATCGAACACTGTCTGTTGACTTTCATTTGAGAGAATTCTAACTTAGAATATTTACAATTTGTTAGTCATTCTTCTCATCAGTCGAAGAGCTATCAATTGAAGTCAAATAGATATCAGTTGACTAGAACTTAACATCCATCGAGGCATTACAATCAATTGACAAAAAAGAAACATGAATCAACTGTTGCAATCCAATTTATCAGTTGATTAATAACCACTTCAATTGATAATTGATTCTCTAGTCAATGGATATTTATATGTCATATATCCATTGACCAGTTACAAATAAAAACATCAAATAAACATGGTTGTTTATTGATTAAAAGTATGTGTTTGAAATTGTAGGAGACACACGTGTATTCGAAGTTAAATGAGACACAAAAGGATCAAACCGACGACGGACCAAACATTTGCCCATGCGGCTTTAATAATATAATTTATGCAAAACACGAGAGGAGAGTAATAAATAATATATTATATATTTTAAATGAATTAAATATTTAATTTGATTATTTATGTTATTAATATTTTTTATGTAATATTGTACATGAGATAAATTATTTTTGAATCATATTTATATTATGTGTTTAAATTTTCATTAATATATTGTTATATATTTATATTAATTAACATAGATTAATAACCCGTGCAAAACATTAATAATTTTTTTGATTTTTTGATAAAAAGAGTATGTTTTAATATATATATATAATATTAATATAATTTTAATATTCAAATATTTTAATTATAAAATTACAATTTTAAATAAATTAAAGTGTTTGAGCGATGAGAAAATTGTAACATGCTATTAGATGTGAGTACAACTCTATATTCTAATTAAAAAAGAAGTTCGTTTAGAGTAATATATATATAATTATATATAATATAGATAGAGCAAAATAATAAAATTTAAAAAAAATAAAAAAAATAAAAAAATTATTTTAATATTCATAAAATTTATTTAATAAATCATGATATTAAATAAATTAAAGAGGTTGACTAATTAGTAATTTAAATATGGTTGTATATTGATTAAAAGAATATGTTTGTAATTGAGCAGGAGACACACGTGTATTTGAAGTTGAGTGATATAAAAAAGTACCAGACCGACTACGGACCAAATATAGTATAGATTAAAGCCGCAAAAGCAAATGTTTGGTCGGTCATCTGGTCTGGTCATTTTGTGTCCCACTCAAATTCAAATACATCTCCTACTCAATTTTCTCATTGTTTAACCTCTTTCATTTATTTAAAATGATAACTTATTAATTAAATTTTATAAATATTAAAATGATAATATTATTTTTTTATATTAATTAAATTTTATTACTATGTTAATATCTATATTATATATACTTTTATGGTAGTATCTTTAATATACCTTGTTTTCTCTCAAGAACAAGAAGCTGAGATTCATCTTGAATTTCAGGATTGTAACATTTCATTCTAATACAATTAGTTTGAAAGTTTATCTGTGTGTTCAAAATTTATATTTCCGCATCTCTTTCATACACGGTTAAATTTATGTTACAAAGTTTCGACAAGTAAACAAAACCAAAAATAGATTCTAACTTATACCCCCGCTTCCGCTTTCGCTTATGCTTCCGCCCCCGCTTCACAGTCCAAAGAGTGTTGTATGGTAATATCTTTAATACACCTTGTTTTCTATCAAGAACAAGAAGCTGAGATTCATCTCGAATTTCAGGATTTTAGCATTTCATTCTAATACAATTAATTTGAAAGTTTATCTGTGTGTTCAAAGTTTATATTTCCGCATCTCTTTCATACATGGTTAAATTTATGATACAAAGTTTCAACAAGTAAACAAAACCAAAAATAGATTCTAACTTATACATTCACCCCGCCCCCGTCCTGGCGCGCACACGCAAGTTTCATAGTACTCATTTCTAACATAATTTATTATATATTAAATTGCACTAATAAAAAAATTTGTTATTGTGTATTTTAGATAGTTTTTTCTCTATTTTATTTATAATTATAGTGCCAAATAATGTAATATTCATAAAAGTATATTCATTTATGAGTTTGTTAAGAAATATTGGAATCTAATATTCATAATTTGTCTTTAAATATTAGGCGCGCATAAGATATAATCTTAATTAAAGAATATTGTTTTGATATAAAATATAAGAAGTTACGAGAAGAAGCAAGTAAAGTACTCAAGTGTAACACAAGATTATTTGTATTATCTGAGCGCGTTTTATGAATTTATATGTTTTGCTTTGTGACAGTTGACATGATTTTAGTATTTAATTATATGTGTGTTCACATAAAGTTAAGATAACATGTGTTGCTAAATACATGGGGCTGTAAACGAGTCGAGTTTTTCCTTAACGAGTTCGAGTTCGAGTTTTTTCTTAACGAATCGAGCCGAACTCGATTATCTTAACGATCAAATTTTGTTGTTCGAACTCGAGTTCGTTAAGAACCAAGTTGAGTTCGAGTTGTTCACGAACTTTTCGAGTCGGGTCGAGTTCGAGTTCGTCAATTATATTTTTTATTTTTTTATTTAGAGTTCATGTATATTTATTATTTTTATGTATATTGCTTAACGAGTCGAGTTTAACGAGTCGAGTCGAGTTCGAGTCAAACTCGAGTCGAGTTCGAGTTGAACACTTACAAAACTCGGATCAACTCGTTAAGTTTAACGAGTTTTTTTTCTGATTCGAGTTCGAACTCGATTATTAAACGAGTCGAGTCGAGTTGAGTTAAACGAGTCGAGCCTAACGATCAGCTCGGTTCGTTTACAACCCTATAAATACATGATATGAGATCATGCATACAATTAAATAAATTATAACTGAAAATGTCATTGTAGGGTGCAACTGTTGCGAAAAGACAATTCTTTTTAATAAATCTTTGTGTGGACTCAGAGGGATAGCCCAATACGGCTAGGCTAGACTAGGTTCCGAATACTGTAAGTCATTGTTATTGATCTTGTGTTGCACGTAAAGGTAAAGATAGATGTTTAATCAAGTCTTACCAAGATAATATACATATAAACCACTCTTGGCTTTATGAAAAGGCTCAATTACATGTTGTGATACATGTCGACATGTCGTGTAGTAATTAATGACGTGTTGATCTATAATACATTTGTCTTAAAGAAGTGGAAGGAAATAATATATATACGTGTAAACTTTTTTAAAAAATTATTAGTTATAATATGAGGATTATGTAGTAAAGAATGTCTTTCATTTTATAAGATTATCACATTTTATTTTTATATGAGTAAGAAAAGTAATTTATCTTCTATTTGTTACAAATTATATTTGAAAACTTTTATTTTATCGGTTATATAATTTAAATATCATTTATATAAATATTTGAATTTTTTTATTTTGACAGCTATCTAGTTTAGATATTTTTTCATATAAATAAATTTATTATGATTTTTTTGACGTTTTATTGTCAATTATATTACAATTTTCATGTGTTGATATTGGTAATTATGAGTTTAGGAACTGTAGAATTTTTACTTTGTTAAAATTTATACTTTAAATATATATATATAGACATATATGTGTGTGTGTTAAGTTATTTTTGATTTTACTAACATGATGTTATCGAATATTTTTAATTTTAGTATAATATTATTCCGTACATTTTATAAGATGTGATGATTCTAATTTACATTTTCAATCAATTTCTTTAATTATATTCAATTATTTTATTTTAATGATATATTTTGGTTGTATATTAGATATTCTTGAGAGATGAGAACACGAAATTAATCGATATTATCCCATAATAATTAGGAAAATATATTTGAACAGTTTAAAATATAATCTTTTAAATAGTTATGATAGGGACTCGAAATCATTAAATATTTTTGAATAATTTATAATAAAAATTATACTCAAATCTTTTATTTTGTGTGGTATGTAGTTTAGATATTTTTTAATAAGTAAAACAAACAAATTAAATATTATTCAATTATTTCTTTCAAATAATATATTTTTGTCATATATTAGATATTCTCCATCTTAAAGAAATGTAAAAAAATGTTAAATATTTTTTCTTATTAACATAATACCGCCCAACAATGGGATGGACTGAAATGGGCTGATAGACTGGTTCTATCTTCTTGAATGATTTGTGGATAGCGGGTTAGGAACAGGCTTTAGAAAGCAAATAGCTCAAACCTCAAAAGTTGTGGTTCTAACAAATAAAAAAAATCGTCGCAAGTTGGGCCAAATCAATTTCAATTCACGCGTATTTTTTTCGAGACACAATTCAAGTGGTTTTCGTAAGAACAAAAGATGCATAAAAGAGTTCAGGAAAATATATAAATACAAGCTTGTAACATGTGCGAAGCACGGAATGAATGACTAATATTTAGGTAATTTTATTTTTTATATTATATTTTATTGATATTTAATATAAATTTTTATAACGTTGATGATTTATGTTAATATAATATAATATTATTCGTGAGGAGTCGTATAAAAGGAGGACCATCGGGTATTAAAGTTGTATGTTATTATACAATGATATTTATATATTAATATTCATAAACTTTAATGATATATTAAATAAAAATTATAGGATAAATAAGATTTTTAAAATAGAAAAGAGTAAAGTGCACTTCGTGTACTTGTACTTTGTGTGTCAGACCACTTGCAATACCAAACTTCTAAAACTCTCACTTATAATACTACACTTCTGCCTTTTTTGTAGTTTGTGTATTGCCGTCAAATATCTTTTAACGGAGTTAAAAGATCAAAAGATAAAGTGCACTTTGTGTATTCGCACTTTGTGTGTCAGATCACTTGGGATACTATGGTTCTAAATTTGTCACTTGTTATACCCAAAGTGCGAGTACACAAAGTGCACTTAACCCTTTTTTTTTAACGGAGTTAAAGGATATTTGACGGCAATACACAAACTATAAAAAAGACAGAAATGTAGTATTAGAAGTTTGGTATTACAAGTGGTCTAACACACAAAGAGCAAGTACACGAAGAGGAGTTGTATAAAAAGACAGAAATATATTATATGTAATATAATTTAAATATAATATTATCCATGAGGAGTTGTATAAAAAGAGGATTACCGGGAGTTAGAGTTGTATGATATATATTCTTTTTAAGATTGAATTTTATTAAAATTGAATGATTAAGATTGTTTTTATGGTTCATAAAAGATTGGACGGTTAGGATCTTTTTTTCTATGGTTCATTATCGGGGGTTAGAATTGTATGATATATATTCCTTTTAAGATTAGATTTTATTCAAATTGAATGGTTAAGATCATTTTAATGATTCATATAAAATTGGACAGACAGGATCTTTTCTATGGTTCACCTTGGACCAAAACTTTTAATATTTCAACTATAATAATACTAGATTTTAACATGTGCGATGCACGGATATTTATTTTATTAATTAAATTATTTATTTTAAAATTATTAATATTTTTATAATTTCAAAAAGTTTTAATATATTATAATTATATTATTTTTTAACTTATTTAAATTATATATTTTTACATCAACGAATTAAATATAAATAAAATATTAAAAAATATTAAAAATAAATATACACATCGTACAAAATATAAATTTATGTTATTAATATATAAATATGTAAATTTTTGTGATTCGAAATATTATGAACATAATTTTTTAATATATCAAACATTTATTTAATATATTTAAGATTATACAAATTAGATTAAAATATATTTTTGATAAGATCTCTATTATGTTTTATATAAAATTTAATACTATCTCCGTTCCAAAATAATAGTTGTTTTGATTTTTGGCACGTATGTTGAGTGAGAAAAAATATAGATAAATTCATTATTAAATTTAAAATTTTATATCAAATAAAAATATAGATTCTAAGCTTTTATTTGATATAAAAATTTAAATTTTATAATAAGTCTAATTATATTTTTTTTACACCTTAACATACGTGTTAAAAGTCAAAGCGACTATTATTTTGGAACGGAGGTAGCAGATATTATGGTAAATGAGATATAATATATATGTATCTGTTAACAATATTATAATATAATTATTAATTTGAACAAGTTTTTATGCTATTAGATTTTCAGTATTATAGTATTAATTATAATTTATAAATAATTATATAATATATATATATAATTTAAATTTTGCATCGATAAATAATAGATGTTACTATATTGATAATGAGATTTAAACTTTAAGTTAATATTAAAAAATAAAACGATACATAATAATTACCGTCATAATAATTTTTACATTCCACTTTTTCATACTAATATTTATTTTATTTAATTCTCATCCAAAGAAGAAGAAAAATGGATCGAATAACCATTCTATGATTAAAAAACCCGCTCATTTCTGGGAGTCATATATTGCGCACTTTCCGATTCTTTTATTATTTTAGAATGGAATTTCAACTTTATCAGGATTTCAAGCAATAACAATTTGTGAGGTTTAATTTTTTATTATATTTATTCCTTTTTAAAATCCGAAAAAGTGTCAATCAATCGATTAGACCAGAATTGACAGAAACCTACGTTTATCAATTGATCTTATTTAACCAAATATATTACTCTATATTAATACTTATGTGTGTTATGATAATTCAACATGTGTAATAACATTATTTTAGAAATATAAATGTATTTTAATTATAAAAATAGTTAAAAGTAATCCTCATTTATTAAAAATTAATTCAATATAATTTTCTCATATATAAATTGATTAAATTTAAAAATGTATTAATATTTATTAATTTATATTATTTTAATTTTAATTTGATTTATTTTATTTATCAAATATCATGATTCAAAGTATTGATAATGTGTTTTTGATATAGTATTATATATAATATAGTAAAAAAATAGAATGTGTATTTAATATCTTGAGCTAAGGTTGAACTCTTAACCAGAGAATTCGAATAATTATTTTTTTTAAAAACCCTAATTTCTTCAATTAGATACAAACCAATGAATTTATAAGGTTTTCGAGTTCTCAATATAATAATTTATCCAATATGTGTAACAGACTCTTCATATAAAGTTACCATAATATCTTATATAATATATTAAAAAAATTATAGAAAAGATTTTGATAAGAAAAACTTTAATCCGCTCTCATAAGGAAAATTCACGCTCTCCCTCCATCTCTTTGTATGTAAAACTCTAATATTATCACTACTGTAATATAATAATAATGCATAATAATGTCTGACTAATATAAAAAAAATTGAATGTTTTAAATCAATTATAAAAAGGTTTCATAAACGGAATAGAATTCCCCAATAAAAATTCTTAACTGTCTTTTCTTTTTAGATTACGGGCTGCTCCAGTTGATTTTGGATGGTGGATCACCTCATAATTAAACATAATTTTATAAGCTTCACGTGGGCCGCAAAATCTTCCCGCAAAATCTTCCAAGAATTCTAAAACTCAAAATATGGCTCAAACAATATATGTCTTGTATGTCGCACAATAATTACGATTTTTTTAATTTAACTCCAAAATAGCTCTTTAAATTCAAATTTATGTATTGCTAATATATCTAATAGAGTTTGAGTTATAATCTGAATCGAGATAAGAAAAATTATAGTTGTTAGGAATCTTAATAATAATTATAACTTATAAATAATTAGTATATAATAATACGTAATTGTTAAAAATTGATCATTTGACATTTGTTAGTATTCAGATAAGATCATTCTTACTCTTTTATACTATATTATTATAGCCGAAAGGTTAAAAGTTTTGGTCGGTTAATCGGTCGTCGGTATTGGGTCACGGGCCTAAAAAATATACATATATATTAGATATAATAGGCCCTAAAAAATATACATTTATACTATATTATTATAACCGAAAGGTTAAAAGTTTTGGTTGGTTGATCGGTTATCGTGACTGGGACACGGACCTAAAAAATATACATATATATTATGTATAATAGGGTCTAAAAAATATACATATATTAGATATAATTTTACTTAATATAATATGTGCCCTAGCTATATACATATATGTATTACCTAAAATTTTATTTTTTAAACCCAATTATATATTTATAACATGAGTCTAAATTATATAACTTTACTTATTATAATATGAGTATGAGCTCTATACACATCTATATTAACTAAAATTTTATTTTTAACACGAGTCCATATTATAACATATTTATATTAAATAGAATAAATTTATATATAAAAAGAGAACATATAATATTAACATAAATTCTTAATATTATAAAATTATATATAAAATATCAATAAAAAATTAATTTATTTAAATATTAGTTATCCGTGATTCGCACGGGTTATAAGCTTGTATTATATATAGGATATAATAGTATAGAAGTAAAAAAGATACATTTTACAAATTAGATGTCAAATAAGCGATTACTATATAAATTTTATTAACCTATTATATTTTCGAGTAAAAAAAAGGATAGGATTTTTTTACAATACATGTGATATTGTGATGATATCCTTTATTTGAGGTTTAGCTCTCGTGAGTCGTGACAACCTCCTAACTTACGAATAAAATAATGGTTAACACCTAAATACCTAGGAAGTCTAAATACGTGGAAGTGTAATTGTATTAATTTGTTTGATAACACTAACAAGGGAAGTAGAAATAACTCGGAAGATTAAATACCTGTAAAATATAAAAAATCGTTTACTCAATTCCTTCTTGATAACTTCCACTTCCCATATGAATTCAATTCCTATATAAGTATCAAACACAATTTTACCTTTTCCATGAATTCTAACTTCCCTGAGAAATTGAAATTTCATAAAAAATGACTTCCTGCTGTATACCAAATAAACACTAAAATAAGAATTTCTAAAATTTAACACTTCTAATATTAAAGTTCAACAAAATAATTTTTAAAATTTACATTACTTATATTAAATTAAATGTTACAAAACCTATATCCTCCTTATGAAAGAGTATAACCGAATAAAAGGTTTGAATCCCTCATAATATATTCCCATATCCTCCTTATGAAAGAGTATAACCGAATAAAAGGTTTGAATCCCTCATAATATATTCCCATATCCTCCTTATGAAAGAGTATAACCGAATAAAAGGTTTGAATCCCTCATAATATATTCCCATATCCTCCTTATGAAAGAGTATAACCGAATAAAAGGTTTGAATCCCTCATAATATATTCCCATATCCTCCTTATGAAAGAGTATAACCGAATAAAAGGTTTGAATCCCTCATAATATATTCCCATATCCTCCTTATGAAAGAGTATAACCGAATAAAAGGTTTGAATCCATCATAATATATTTATCTATTCACAGTTTTTTATAATAGAAGTAAGTGTTTGTTTGGTATACTGTAGGAAGTAACTTCCTACCGGAAGTTCCATTTCTTGTCTATATGAAATTTCTGGGAAATCGAAAATTTTTGTTCGGTTAACATTTTAAAACTTGTACTTCCTGATCATCCATTTCAGTTGATATAATATTTTATTTCTT
>QRFB01022351.1:0-17420 GCA_008931105.1 Oenanthe javanica | reverse complement strand
GGTTTTCTTCCTTCTCCTTATTGTAACGTTCGATTATTGATTTCATACTGCAAACAACCAAAAGAAAATATGGCCTCTTAAATTAATACTTAAGTTTTAAAATTAAGAATTATTGTTGCAAAATCGATAATAATGATATATTCACAATATTTCAATATTTGAAAGAAAGTTTAAAAGTTTAGCAATCTCAGAAATCTCAAATGTAAACGTGAAATTCTCAACTTGATGTGATCATTATATAACTGGGAGTAAATATGCTGGTGGTTTTTGTTTAGCTGGACTATGTGAACTATAGTTCCAAAACAATAAAATCCTACCATAACCGGGATATATATCACTTCAGTGATATATTGTCTTTCTTGAAAGTGAACTATGAAACATATGTGATATTTAAGTAAAGCTTGTTGCAGTTGGGATATGATGTGTGGCATTGCACATAAAGAATACAAATGTGTTCCGTTGAGGGAGCGGGATGGGATTATAATCCAGAATGCACTGTAGACAAGAGATTAAAAAGTAATATTGTAATTATTATAATTCTAATTAATAACTATATTATTATATATCAAAAATAAGTTAACATATAGTTATAATTTTACTTATAACTAATAAATAATAATACCTTTATATATTGAATATGTAGCATGGAAGAGGACTACTGTCTTTCTCATGATGAGAGGTCTTTCTGTCTTGTTCACGTGACAAGTTATGTTTATTTCGTTTTGTTCATTTCTATGTCTCAAATGGAGCATTCAAAACCAGTTTTAGAAGACTTATATGCAAGATTGTCGCTAGAAGATGAGGAGGAAGGGGGGTTTATCATCAAGGAGGTAACGGTTCAAGAGAAGAAAGAGCAATACGTTTTGGTTGGAAGATTCCTCACTGAGAAGAACATAAACTTTAATGCAATGCAGAACGTCATGGCTTCTTTATGGAGACCGAGAGAGGGGATGGAAATACATGATTTGGGTGGATATAGATATTCATTTATATTTTATCATGTAATGGATCTCAATAAAGTACTGGAAGGAGGGCCTTGGTCTTTCGAACAAAACACATTGGTTTATAATAGGTTGATGGAATCGAATGACCCACAGGAGGTAAAGTTGGAGGATATTGATATTTGGGTACAAGTTTATGATATTCCGAAGGGTTTTATCTCAGAACATATATTAAGGGGCGTGGAGAACTTTATATTGTGAAAGCGGACTCTGCAAGTTTGGATGGCATGTGGAAGCAGTATAAGGGTCAGTATGAATATAATAAAACCTCTAAAACGGAGAATGAAGATTAAACGGGAAGGGGGAGAATGGAGTTGGATAAACTTCAAGTATGAGCGCTTGGGGACATTTTGTTTTGTATGTGGGAAGCTGGGCTATATGGAAAGAGATTGTAACATTGTTTATGCTAACCCAGGGAAGGAAGTAGAGAGGGCCTATGGGACGTGGCTTCGAGCACCAAACCGTAATGCTAAGGTAAATACTGGAGCAAGATGGCTGAGGAATATGGGGGGAGGTCGATCGGAATACGGCGGTGGTACGAGTTTGGTAGGAGGGATGAAGGATATGGAGAAAAATACGGCACGTTTTGAGGAGAGAGATGGATATGTGCGTGAAATTAGGGGTGCTGATGGGGTGGTGGTTGTAGCTGCAAGAAATCAGGGATATTTACAACCTGATAAAGATAGTTTGAATTTAAACGAGGAGGAAAATATAGAAAGTGAGCGGGAAACTGTTACGATGGACCCGAAACGAAGAAGAGTGGAGAACGAGTTAATAGATAATAATGGGCCTGTTAATATGCAGACTGATGGGCTTGTTGTAAATGATACACAAAACATAGTGGATTCAAAAAACTTGCAGGTGGCGGGCTCTGGAACCCAGGCCCGCCTATGATTATGAGTCTACTCGTGTGGAATTGTCGTGGACTGGCCAACCCACGGGCAATTAGGTTTCTTAAAGAAACTGTGAATCAGTTAAGTCCGAGTTTAATATTTTTGTCTGAAACTTTAGTTAAGCGTAATAAAGTAGATAGGGTGTGTAAATTACTTCATTTTGCTGATTGTTTTGTGGTCGAGGCGCAAGGGCATGGTGGAGGGTTGGCTCTCCTCTGGAAAAATGAAGGAGGGGTTGATATAAAAGGAAGCTCGAATCATTTTATTGATTTTGAAGTGTCTTGTGATCAGATAGGGCGATGGAGGTATACTGGATTCTATGGGTGCCCTGAGAGAGGAAGACGAAGAGAGTCTTGGGAATTGATTCGAAATTTGGCATCACAGTTTACTAGCCCCTGGTGTATTATAGGGGATTTTAATGATATAATGTTTGCTCATGAGAAGTTTGGAGGTAGGAATCAATCGAGAGCTTTGATGGAAGGTTTTGTTGAGACAATTAGTGAATGTGGGCTGAATGACTTGGGTTTTGTGGGGAATCAATTCACTTGGGAGAAGTCGAGAGGAACTGTGAACTGGGTACAAGAGAGATTAGACAGGGGTATGGCTAATTACGAGTGGAGAAATTTATTTCCATCAACTGAGGTGAAGGTGTTGGATGTGTCTACGTCTGACCATCTCCCACTGTTCCTTCAACTGAATAAGAAGGTGTATGCTACTAAGAAAAAAAGATTTCGGTTCGAGAATATGTGGATACAGGAAGGAGATTGCTTCAATTTAATTAAAGATAGCTGGCATACTGAGGAAGCAGAGAATATTATGGAGAAAATCAATTTTTGTTGCTTGAGATTAGAGGAGTGGGGTGGAGGAAAGGTTAAAGAGATGAGGGATAAGCTGACATGGTATAAGGATGAATTAAGAAAGTATAGGTCGAGACGGGATGAGGTAGGGGTTCGAAAATATAATGAAGCTCGAGAAGATTTTTTAAAGCTACTAGAAAAGCAAGAGATTTTTTGGAAACAAAGGGCGAAGCAATTCTGGTTGAAGGAAGGTGATCAGAACACTCGGTTTTTTCACAACTTTGCATCGGGGAGAAGACGAAATAATCAAGTGAAAGGATTAATGGATAAACATGATGAATGGAAGGAGTCTGATGAGGATGTTCAAGGGGTTATAGTAGATTATTTTCTGAACTTGTTTAAAGCTTCAGCAGAGACAAATGGCCTTACAGATCGAGAAAAAGTTCAGATGTTAACGGAGGAGCAGAATATTATTCTTGGAGTTCCAATTACTAGTGAAGAAGTACGTGAAGCAGTGTTTTCTATGTACCCGGAGAAGTCGCCAAGGGTGGATGGATTAAATCCAGCGTTCTTCCAGACTTATTGGACAATTGTTAGGCGAGATGTGATAAAGTTCTGTCAGGATTTTTTTGAAACAGGAGAGCTCATGGGAGGAGTTAATCGCACTCTAGTATGTTTATTACCGAAGGTAAGGGAGCCTAAACGTATGACTGAGTTAAGACCAATCTCTTTGTGCAATGTTCTAATGCGTATTTTATCTAAAGTCATGGCAAATCGTTTAAAAGGTTGTCTATCAAGTTTGATATCTGAGCAACAGAGTGCTTTTGTGGAAGGTCGCTTACTTACAGATAATGCTTTGATTGCGTTTGAGATGAATCATTACATACAACGACGTAGACAAGGGAGAAATGGGGTGGTTAGTATGAAAATCGATGTGTCTAAGGCATATGATCGTTTGGAATGGTCATTTATTGAAGAAATGTTAAACAAGTTTGGGTTTAATCAGACTTGGATTCATAGAGTTATGACTTGTGTTCGTACTGTGAGGTATAGTTTTTTACAGAATGGTAGTGAATTTGGAGATGTGCAACCTGAGCGTGGAATCCGGCAAGGGGATCCTATCTCTCCATATTTGTACATTCTCTGTGCAGAGGGGCTCAGTTCGATTATACGACGAAATGAGGAGGTTGGTCTATTACATGGTTGCAAGATTGCTCGTGGGGCTCCAGCTATATCACATCTGCTATTTGCAGATGATTGCTACTTCTTTTTTCGAGCAACATTAGCAGAAGCAAGGGTTATGAAAAGCATTATTCAGAGGTATGAAAATGCTTCTGACCAAGCAATAAATTTTAATAAGTCAAGTGTGCTGTTTAGTCCGAATACAGATGCTGTTAGTAGGGTCAGTATATGTGAGATTCTGGGAGTTGCAGAGGTGGCTAAGCCAGGTAAATATTTGGGAGTTCCAATGCAGGTGGGGAAAAAGAAAAATGAAGTGTTTAATTTCCTGAAGGATCGAGTTAGCCAGAAGTTGCAAGGATGGGTAAACAAACCTATCTCTAAAGCTGGGAAAGTTACTTTATTAAAGACAGTAGCTCAATCTATCCCAAATTTTTGGATGAACCTCATGTTGATACCGACTGATGTGTGTAATGGTATNGGGGGGGGGGGGGGGGGAAATAACGGGAAGGGAATTAAATGGATGACATGGGAAAGAATGTGTACGAGTAAAGAAGGGGGAGGATTGGGTTTTAGAGAGCTCAAGCAATTTAATTTGGCGATGCTAGCAAAGCAGGGGTGGAGATTGTTGAATAATGATAATTCATTAGTCACTACTTTGATGAAGGCTATATACTTTCCGAACAGTGATTTTCTAAATGCAACACTAGGACATAATCCTAGCTATATGTGGAGGAGTATTTTAGCAGCGCAAGAGCAGGTGAAACAAGGGTGTAGGCGAAGAATTGGTAATGGAGATAGTACGATGGTGTGGAAAGTCCCATGGCTTCCATGTGCAGAAAATGGTTTCCTTACATCAGATATGCCACCAGAGTTACATAATATCAAAGTTCAAGGCCTAATGGTGTCTGGAAAAAATAGATGGGACGAGGAGGTGATAGATGATATATGTAATGTTAGGGATGTTGAGCTTATTAAAAGAATCCCTTTATCGTTGAATGGGAGACAGGATTCGTGGTGTTGGATTTTGGAAAGTACAAGTTTGTTTACGGTGAAAAGCTGCTATCGAATAATTCAAGGGGAACATAGTACTCTGTATTCAAGTTTTTGGAAGAAGTTATGGTCGCTAAAAATGCCTGGAAAAATTGCTAATTTTTTATGGCGAGTTTGTAGTGCGTGCATTCCAACAGCAGTAGCTTTACTGACTAAAAGAGTTCAAATTGATGTTAAATGCCCATGGTGTCGATTAGAAGATGAAGATGAGATTCATGTGTTGTTCACTTGTTCGTTTGCTAAGTCAGTGTGGGAAATGACTGCTGCCCATGATCTGATCCAAGTATTACCAGGTGAGAAATGTTTTGATGTTCTGCAGAGGTGTTTTGCTACTGGAACTACAGATCAGTTAGTATTAATAGCACTGATATGTTGGAACTTATGGAACCGTCGTAATAAGTGGGTTTGGGACAAGATCAATATGTCAGTTTTTGGGGTAAAAGAAGGGGCGATGAATCTGTTGTATGATTGGAGAAAGGCTCAGCAAGAAGTACGGAAAAGTGGGTCAGCTGTGAATACGAACCGAAGGAAATGGAGTAAACCAGAACAGGGGTGGCTTAAAGTTAATGTCGATGCTGCCAGATTTGAGGAAGGGAATAATATTGGGTTGAGAGCAGTTATTAGAAATGATCAGGGCGAATTTGTTAGAGCTCGTAGTCGGAGACTTGGGGTGTTGTTACATCCAAGAGAGGCAGAAGCAATAAGTCTAAGGGAAGCATTATCTTGGGTGAAAGACTTGGGATATAAGAACTGTGTGTTCGAAACGGATGCGAAACAATTAGCAGAGGCATGCAATGGTATCCATGGAGATTCGTATTTTCACACAATAGCTCTGGATTGTGTTGATTTTTACAAGCACTTTGAAAACGTGCTAGTTAGGTTTGTTCATCGATCTGCGAATGTCGTGGCTCATAAGTTAGCAAGAGCAACGAGTTCTATGTCAGATGTACATGAATGGATTTTTACCCCTCCTGAGTTTGTTTTTCAGGACCTTGTATTGGATTCTATTTGAGTAATGCAAGTGCTATTTTCTTCAAAAAAAATGTAGCATGGAAGAGACTATTCTTTCAAAACATGTTGAAACTTGTCATGGTACAAAATTAAAAGTTTGGGGAGGTTGAAATCAACACCAAGAGTTTGATAAGATAGATATCAAAACACATCAAATGTTTGGTATGGGAAATGATATGCCACCAAATCGAGGATTCATCGATTTTCATAGAAATGATAGTTTGTATGTATATGTATTATTTGGTGATTTTTATATTACAAAATAGTGATTTTATTTTTTTTACTATGGGAATCCGCAGCCGCTACCCTTTTTGGGTACGCACGAGCTAAATCACGGGCTCACGCAATAGCCTGCAAACCACGTGAACCAGGTAAACCGCACAAGTGCGACATACTCTGACTCAGGATGACATAATCACACATTCTCCTCCCGTGAGATTCGAACCTAGGAAGAGGCAGGAGGTTTGACCCAGTATAGGCTTAAGAGGGCACGTGAGCATTCAAGAATGGGCCTAGGGGGAGCCAGAGAGCCAGATGGACTTTCAGTATGGGTCGGGGAGAGTTTGGTCACACTGAAGGAGGCAGATTCGACAGGTGGTCCGATGTGTGAAGGGGGAGATTGTTGGGAGTTATCCCACATCGTTTGTGGGAGGGACATTTTTTTAGTTAATAAGCAGCCAAGTTATGAGGCCTTTTTGGGGTGCCCAAATACAAATCCATGTGGGCTCGGCCCAAAACGGACAAAATCGTACTATTGTGGAATTATGGCTTGCTTGCGGCCAACATCATATAACTTTTCTCTCTCTTTCTATATACACCGCAAACCTTACTAAAATTTATTAATATATATATAATATTTATATCAACCACCAATAAGAAATAGAGGGTTTTTTCATAAATACACAAGTAATAATTTTTAAAAAAAATACAACATCCCTTCTTTTTTTAATATAAAAATACGATTTTACAACCAAAGCTGGAAAGTAAACCGCCCCATCAATTCATAATTCTGGCTACTTTTTATGTATGATGTCACAGGGAGATGATATAACCCTCAAAGGAGGCAAAATAACGGTCATTCAGACAACAAATCAGCAACACATGTACATAGATATTATATATACAATTTTTAGTATATTCGGTGGAGAAAAGAAATAAATGCCGGTGGTGATATTCCATTCACAAAGAGAATCAAAATATTGCCAAATCTATTTACAATCACTTGGAGGGTCAAAAGCAATGAATTCATTTCAATAGGCTAAAATTGAATTAAAAGATGATTTTGCATACAACTCCATTATGTTCGCTTATGAGGAAATTTCTTTTCATTTTCAATTGTCACAAGTAAGTTTCATGTGAAGAAATCATAGGTTCATGTATTATTTCAATCCTTTTAAAAATTTTGTAATTAAATATATTTATTAAAAATTAAAATTAAGATTTGTTTTCATATGTATGTATTTGATGTATAATATTTATATCACTCACTAATTTATCATGTACTAAATCAGATATAATTTTTAGAGTAGGAACATGATCTGCGTACATTTTATCATTCCCAACCTCACTCTAAGTGAGATATACATCGGGTATGTTTGGTTTTGTTTACAATTTTACAACTAAAAATATAAAATTTTGTAACCAAAATCAATTAGAAGCAATTTGATTTTTTTTAATATAATTTCTTGAGTGGAAAAAGTTGATTGTGATTGCTTTAAGTTAGACGTAACATATTTGAAAAAACAATCAATCATAACTACTTACATTTTTATATTATCAAAAAGAGTTTGCAACTTCAACTAAAACAATAAAAAAATAGCCAAATCAACCAAGATAATGATAAAATCAAACATAAAGAAATTATAATTCGTAAGCGAGATGAATGTGTCTATCTCCCCCGATACGCACTCACACATAATAGTAATTATAACTGATTGTTTGATCATGATGTGTATATATAACTGACTGATTGATTAAGAATGGGAAAAGATGAAAAAAGACGAGAGAAGAAAGAAGAGTGTGAGAGCACAGAAGAAGAGTGTGAGAGCACAGAAGATCGAAGAGAGTGATGTACAATGATTTTAGAATTTTAGATGAAGAGTCAATGATGAAGAAGATGTAATATAGAAAAAATATGGAGAGCAAATGATTGTAAATTTGTAATATAAAATAAAAGACCTTCAAAGTGCAAACATATAAAAACTTTGTAACTGAACTAAATTGATCCGCATTTTAGACCGATCATATTCAGGTCATTTAAAATTTTCCAAACTCCACTTTTTATCGAACCAAGTTTTACTTGAGTTTGACTGATTAAAAATGTTGTTCATAGATATATTCGCAAAAATACCTCACGAACACGTTTCATGATCTACAACTCACGAACAAGTCATGAATACCTTACCTTACAAACTCATTCTCATAAATAATTTACTAATATTTTTTTCCTTCATGAACACACATGCGAGCGCGCGCACCCCCCACACAAATATATATAAGTTGCATAATATATAATTATATTTTAAAATATAACATTATTTTAAGTTACAATATAACATATTTTAATATTTAAGTAGTATATATTAATAAAATAATGTATAAACTTGAAAAAAACAAATAATGAATGAGTAAAATTATTAGTGAATTCATTCGTAGACAAATATATATACAATTTATCACTATTTAACTTGAAAATTCAAGTCCCCCTTTAACTCAACCGACATCGGTCAAATTTACCCGCATCGCATTTAGTCATATTTACTCTTGTTTTCTTGTAGTGTTGTTCAACAACTATGTTGATGAGCCTGTTCACAAATCATGTTCACGAGTTATCTTTACGAATCTGTTCATGAATTTTATAACTGAACTTGTTCGCGAATTTTCAAAGCTAACTATGTTGTACTTAAGTTCGGCTCATAACCCTTTATCCGTTATTCTTCAAGAATCAGAAAGATCATTTTCAATTTTGAATTTGTACAAAACAATTTACAATTTCCATTTGCATGTGGGCTCATTTATGGACCGAACTTTAAAATGGTGTTCATTTTGGACTCATTTACAAACTAACCGAACACGAATCAAACTTTTTCGAGCTGAACACCAAACTATTTGGGAGTGTACCTACTCACTTACAACCCTAGCTAGTTAGGAGATAATTATCTTATGTTACTTAGGTCTTGGATTGAAGATTACTTCTTTGTTCCTAATAATCATGTTAAATGCCTGATCTGGATTGCCATCTATATATGGGCATTTCTGATGGCCGGTGCTATTGATAAACCTCTGGACCTTGATGAGCAAATTCTTGCCCCTGCTCAAAACAATGAACCTGGAGTGTGCGCTAAAATCTGTGTCCAAGTTATGACATTCGTCATCCTAGGCCCACTGACATCCAAAACCGCTGTTATAGATGAATAAAAAAAGTTTAAATGGTTGTATCTCCTATGTCCACACAAGCATTTGATCAAATATGCCCCTCTGGGTGAAGAATTTCCAAACTTGAATTCAAATATATGCTTCTATTGTTATCCTGAGTTCTGGTACGTAGTAGTACTAGCAACCCTGAAGGAGTGAAGGGTACTACTGGTGGCCCGTATAGCCCTGACAACTTTAGAGGCAGACCGGGGATGGCTGTGAAGAGTACTCTAATTAAGACTACACATACAACTGTTAGCCATGATATATGGATTAATTAATGACAAAGCATGAGGGTGTTTGTTATCAGAACCCTATATAGAAGAATTCACACGTCCAGACTCCAGTAGATCGAGTTAGTTAGTTCTTGTAAAGTACGTTCCTGGTTGCCGAGTGTGCACTGCCATATATATGGTGCTAATTCTAGGCTTTAATTAGTGATACCCAATTAAGGAGTAGTAGAACACGTACTAGAACATGAAGATGAATGCTGAGCCTGCAACCTAGCTTTCTCTAAGAATATATACATAATATTTGATGATATTGATCCCTAGCTTATTTCCTTATACTTAATTTGTTCAATATTGTTACTAGCTATGTTTGTCTAAACTTCGTTTGGCTTTACCCTTTGTGCACGGGCGTTTTTTGGTTTTTGCTTACACTTATTATTCTTTTTCTGTCCTTGGGCAGTATATATACACAAGCTTATAACCGTGCAAAGCACGGGATGAATTAATAAATATTTAAGTAAATTTATTTTTTATATTATATTTTATTGATATTTACTATAAAATTTTATTACGTTGAGAATTAATGTTAATATAATATAATATTATTCGTGAGGTGGTGTAGAAAAGGAGGACTATCGTGGGTTAGAGTTGTATTTTATTATAAAATGATATTTATATATTAATATTCATAAACTTTAATGATATATTAAATACAAATTATAGAATAAGTATGATTCTTAAAATAGAAAATATATAATTTAATTTAAATACAATATAATATTATCAGTGAGTAGTAGTATAAAAAGAGAACAATCGGGGTTAGAGTTGTATGTATGATATATATTCTTTTTAAAATTAGATTTTATTAAAATTGAATGGTTAAGATCGTTTNGTTAGAGTTGTATGTATGATTATATTACTTTTAAAATTATATTTTATTAAAATTCAATGGTTAAGATTGTTTATATGGTTCACATAAAATTGGACGGTTAAGATCTTTTCTATGGTTCAGCCAGTATCATACCAACCACCAAATTTTTTAATCTTTCGGTTATAATAATATAGTATAGATTCTTAAAATAGCAAATATATAATTTAATTTAAATACAATATAATATTATCAGTGAGTAGTAGTATAAAAAGAGAACAATCGGGGTTAGAGTTGTATGTATGATATATATTCTTTTTAAAATTAGATTTTATTAAAATTGAATTGTTAAGATCGTTTCTATAGTTCATTTAAAATTAAACGATTATGATCTTTTCTATGGTTCACCTTGGACCAAAACTTTTAATCTTTCAGCTATAATAATATATAATAGTATTTTATCTTATTATAAAAGGAGGACTATTGGGGTTAGAGTTGTATGTATGATTATATTACTTTTAAAATTATATTTTATTAAAATTCAATGGTTAAGATTGTTTCTATGGTTCACATAAAATTGGACGGTTAAGATGTTTTCTATGGTTCAGCCAGTACCATACCAACCACCAATTTTTTTAATCTTTCGGTTATAATAATATAGTATAGATTATAGATAGAGCCCTGGCCTATTTTATATAGTATTTTAATTAATTAATTAATTATATACAAAATATTTAATAATGATTTAATGATATAAATATTTTTATTTTTTTAACATTATGACTCGTTAATTAATTACCCGAATTTTTTAGGTACTTGCTGGCTTGTATATACATATATATAACCATGTCCTCATCTAAAACCACTTCACCTTGCAAATTTTATAAACAATAGATTATATATTTGTAGAAACAATAAATTTAATAAATAATTACAAAACCAAGTTTTTTTCTAAATGTTATTTTGGCATAACCAAGGCTCCTTTTTTTAATATGCATAAGCAAGGTAAAGATGAAAAAAAAAGTCTATATCTTTTTGGTTATTTTAAATTTATTTAACAACTTTCATATCTATATATTTTGGTTTCAATAAATTGGTAATTAAAATAATTCAAAAATTACAAAAAATGATAATAATTTATAATAATTTTTCATTTATTTATGTTATCCCTTTGAATTCTGCAAATATTAAAATTTCAATTATGATTCCGTAATAAAAATTATATTTTAAATATAAATATGGATGTATTTCAAATATATAAATATCTGGTATTATCGTGCATTTTTTGAGACACGATTACAATACATCTATGCTATATACTATATTATTAAAACTGAAATATTAAAAATTTGTTAATCGGTTTGGTAGTCGGTCGGTATTTGGGCTGAATATATAGTTATTGTTGGGCCCAACTTTTTTAACATTAATCTCTTAACTAAAACACTTCTCACGTCAATATTCTAAATAAAACACACCCCTAAACAAAACACACAAACACTATTTTATTAAAATACAAATACTCTTAACTAAAATATATCCAAAACACGTAAATATTATCTTATTAAAATTGAAACACAAATAAAGTATATGAAAATTATATAAAATATATATGTACAACATTAAATAAAATTTAAATTATTATTAACAAAAGTATTAAATTTAAAATAATAAAATACTAAAAAAACTCGATCCGTGCATCACGGGATATAAGCTAGTATAACTAAATCATTCATAATAAAAATAATTATCTAATGGTAAAGACTTATCTCTTATCGTCCAGGTCCTGGGTTCGATTCTCGCTCACTCGAGATTTGTCAAAATCGATACTCAAATTGTAAATCATATAAGTAAAAACAAAATCATCTACAATAAAAATAATTATCTAATGCATTATACTCAATCACTCCTCCATATCCCAAACTTATTCCTGTTAGTCGAAGTAGATCTAATGTTACGGGTCAAATTTTAAATTTATTTTGAAATGGGATTAAATCTTAAGTTTCGGCCAAAAATAAAATTGAAGTATATTTATTCAAATACAATAATTTGAGTAATTTAAATGTATAAAAAATCTGTTAGGCCGAATTTTATTTAAATTTTAAAAGCCGGATTATTTCAAATCGGGCCTAACTTTCTTTAATGTCGAGCTGGATCGGGCTGGACTTTTTCAAATTTATATATTAATATTATTATAAATGATTAATAATATAATATAATTTTGAAATTTCATTAAAAAAACTCGAAAAACATAAATTTTAGCTAGACTTTTCAAAATTTTGGGATTTATTTGGATCTGGGCTTAAATAACCTTCAAATTTCAGATTGAACCAAAATTTGATGAAAAAATATTAGTTTTTTTTTCGAATTAGATCGAATTTCGGTCAATTTTTTTGAACATTTCTAATCCATAAATTCATCGCACCCCCCAAAATATCTTGCTTATTGCACTACAAGAAACACAGTTAATTCCTACTAACTTGAAGATTAAAATCGACCGACTTTGATTATGTACCCCCACTTTGCTGATTAACAGACAACATCGAGTGACACGTCATTCAAAACCGACCGTCCAAACCCAACCACCTCTAATAGTCGGTTTTATGTTTGCATTTAAGCTTAAACTTGGTTAATTAATATGGAACTTGTTTCCTTGTGGTTGTAGGTTTTTAGACTTATTTGGTTTGGTTATATTTATGTTGGAGATTATGGTTTTGTTATTACGTACGTTTATGTTATGGTTTGAATTTGGAATTATATTTGTTGGATTTGGTATTGTATGATGAATGTTTTCATATTTTATGATAAATGTTTTGGCATTCTATGATGAATGATTTGGTATTTAGATCGGATTTGATTGATTTAGTATTTGTTGAGATTTGAAGTGGTTTTGGTATAATTTAATGGTAAAATGAAATAGAATTTGTAAAACAAATTGCAGACTTAACTGACTGCCAAAACCAACCGTTACACACAAAACCGACCATCTTTTACCATTACAATACTAGAAAACTGACTGCATTCAACCCAAACCCGACCGCCTTCAGACTAAACTCGGCCGCATTCATAAATAGACAGTCAGTTTTGAGTGGGCGGATTTATTAAATCAAAAATGTTCATGCAGCAAACCCGACCATTTTTGCACAGATGGTCGGGATTATATAAAATCGACTGACTTTCAATTGAAAAAGACGGTCGATTTTAAGGTGTGTTTTTCTTTACGTGACAGTGCCACGTGTGCTGGTCCCACACACGTGGCAATGCCACATTAGCATAGTGGGGTCAATCAGAGTCAACCATGATCAACCCTAAAATCGACCAAGTTTAACCCAACCACCATTTACGGTCGGGTTTAGTTAAAACGACCGATTTTTTTTTGAAAATCGATCATTTGGATGGTCAAAATTAACTCTGTTTATTGTAGTGTTGGCGCATTAGTAAAAATATTTTATCTTATAGAATATAGTGAACTAAAATGTAAGCATACCTCGATATGAGATTAACGGTTACAAACTCTCTACCCATTATATGATAATACCACTGGTTTCGTATTCTCGTTTTTAGACTTCTATCCATTTTGAGATAATAACATTATTGTCCATCTTCAGCAATTTCAGCAATTTGACACATCAAATTTTCGAGAGATTCGGCACTAATATCATATCATATTTGATAATTCGGACAAATTCGGAGTCTCAGACAAAATCGGGTTAAATTCCAAAGTACATATAATATATCAATTCAAATGTAACAATTTGAAGTAATTCATTACACTATCAAAACTCTAAAAAATTATTATTTGTTAGTTTATTTAGTAGCAGTACTCTATCTTATATAATCTAAATTATGATCTCCATGTATCTCGAAAAGAAACTGAGTTAGTGATAACAAGTATAATAATTCTATTTAATCTCGATATGTATATAATTTGTGTCGTAGTCACCGTATCCGATCCAACAAAAGTTATTATTTCGATTTTAATAATACAATATTATATAAATAACCGAAAAACAATACTTTGTTTTATTTGTAATTCATTAATCTCATATAATCATATACTTTTATTGTAAAAAAACATATCAATTCAGCAAACCATCACAAAAAATCACAACCACTTTATAAGTACTCAAGCTAGAATACAGAAGTATTTGGCGGATTACACACACTCGTGACTCGTGTCAATTTTCTTTGATAGCCATTGGAATATTAGTTGAAATGGAAGATCAAAAGCAGTTTAAAATCAACTAGAATGGTGGAGGTCGGTGATATACGTACGTACGATATATATGACTGCCACAGAAATTTCATATACAATGTGTAACATATATATAGCATGATTACTGATACATACTTCATCTTAACATAATTTGCAAATTTATGTCTGGACAACACAGAAACATATATGCATGCGTGCCCCTTGACAAAACTACCACTATATATATAACACACAGAAGTACACACATAGAATGTTTCATGACAAAACATCATTGCTAGTATACTGATCACACACACTACATACACCCATATTTATGTATAGCAATTGTCCAGGTATCTTATTATTATACGTATATATATAGAAAACATTTTCCATTGTTTCCAGGGTTTATATTCTTTAGAATACATTGTTATACATGATTTTAGTAGATATGCATGCAATATATGTGTACTAACAATTAATTTGTAACTACATCTAAATAATTCCTAGCTCACTAGAACTTGTTAATAATGCTACATTAAGTAACAATTAATATTCTATTCCTTTGCTACATTTTCAAGCTAATCTAGTTTAGACTTGTCTGCATACGATATATACATGATACGTATATTGATAATCCATGCACATATACTCATGGCACAAGAGAGACAGACGTACCCACGGGTTAACTAATATTCCCTCGGTCCTAAAAAAAGTATCGAATTCAAATTTTTTACCCAATCAATTTAAGTTACCCTTTTTTTGTTATCTATATGTAATCTGTCTCATCAATATATAATCTTATGCTCATATAAATTCATCCACACTAGCTAATTATTAGTAATAGAGTTGTTTATCATGATTAATTTAAAAATCTAAAGGAAGACCCAGAAGTAATTAATTTTTTTTATCATTATTGAGTACTAATTTAGGGATCTCATAAGCTAACCTGGTGCTTGCGAAATCATAGAGCTTTCCGGTGCTTGAAAAAATCATCAATCCAACTTCAGCATCACAAAGAATAGCCAACTCCTTAGCCTTCTTGAGCAATCCATTTCTTCTCTTTGAAAAAGTCACTTGCCTACTGGTTGAGTTGTCGATCCTCCGAATCACAATTTTTCCCCTTCCCATTTTTTTTCTCCTTCTTGCAAATCGGATCGATATTTCCTAGGGTTTTGTCGAACACAATCAAATCAGTACTAGATCGGTAGACAAAGATCAGAAACCGGCTCGAAAACAAACAAGATCCTTAGGATTTTGCAAAGACAAGTAGTGAGATATGTAAATCATGTAATTGAAGGTATATATTAGATACGTTTCGACGTGGTAAAGATCTAAGATAATATCGTAAAAATTAACAAAAGTGAAATAAAAGACAAGAAATGAAGAAAGAATAAAGAGTGTCAAGTTGAGAGGACTTACTACTTTGAGCCTTTGACAGATCTCTATGCAGAAATTGTGAGGTCTTGTTTTAGAGAGATGTTTACAAAAGCAAATAATTTACTCTATAAGGAAAGCTGAAAGTGTATTAGCCTACGAGGGTAAAACATGTACAAATCTGTGCCTAATATTGTACTTTCATATGACCCCAAATTTAGACAATTTAATATTTGTACTAATGAGGGTTATGTTGTACTCGCTCTAAGACAAGTCTAGGGGTCATGTAGGTACTTGACCTAATTTTAAAGTGATTAGGGATGGAGAGTAGAGTGCATGTAGAGGGGCTGAGAGTGGGGAAAATGTTACCTAGGAGTCTCAGAAACACCTTTAATATTGGAGGAGAAATGTGAAACTAGTGGATGTATTTAGAATATTAAGGTCACTGTCTGACGAATAGATGATTGACATCTGTTAGTGGTATAGCAAAACCTAGGACTGGAATGGGTTAGAATCGGAGGTTTTGCCTTTCTTAAATAGTTTCTCGTAATATATATACTTATTTTTAAGAATATCGTACGAATATAAGGCGTATACTGTATGCATAGAGGGGTCAGATTAGAATTTAGAAATATTACAATTATTTAGTCAATAATTCATAATCAATATCATACAAAACATGATACAACAAAATATTTTGATAAATTATGAAATATGGTTATAAAAAATTAGTTACATAAAAAAATATGTGTAATAATAAAATATAAATTATATTCGATATAAGAACATAGATAGTGCTAAGATATTAATGAAAATAAAGTGTACGTGTTTGGAATGCAAACTAACCGATATGCCAGTATTTCTTTCCAACTAATTTACAGGATATTTGCATTCATGAAAATTTGAAACTTAGATCCATATATACCTAGCTAATATAATACTCCTGACTAATGTTTAAATAAGATTTTTTATTTTTAGTCAACTTATTTTGATTTTAAATTATGTATCACTCTTCTTTTGAGAACAATGAACCTAGGATTCTTTTTAAAGGTATTACTGAAGTCTGAAATCACTATTGATCAATCAGGCTTATATGCTCTTTCATTTGGGGGTAATTTAATTCTACTTTTATCATTGGCCTCTTGCTATTGTGTGTTGTTGTAGTAATAATTGATTGGACATTAATTGTATATCATCGCTTATAATTAGCTTAGGATAGGCTTGACAGCTGATTCATGGAAAGTCATCTAGAGTTTATTTAATTATGTTGTTATGGATATGAATTTTAATTGAAGCAATGAAATTTCATTGGGCATGTGCTACAGTGAATATTAAAAAGAAAGAATATTGTTTTCGTCTCCCTTGAGCAAAAATACTAGAATCCGTTATTTTTATATTCCAAAAG